>JASANG010000707.1:0-98883 GCA_030248215.1 Enoplolaimus lenunculus | reverse complement strand
AATCAAATTGGATTTACAATGCTAATAATTTGGAATTAACGCGTACTGTAACCTATACATTCCAATTGGAATTTTATTTGCTCAGTCAAATCAGCAAAATTTGCCGGAGAAAAATGTGAAGCCTGAATTGGGCACGAATTTATGTAAAAAGCTGTACAGCAGAGTTCGCCAGCCAAGTCATTTGCATTGGGAAGATATTGTACAGAAGGGTGCATATAGAGATACCAGAGCCAGGAGGTCATTAAAATTTGCCGGAGACAAATGTGAAGCCGGAATTGAGGACGAATTTATGTAAAAAACTGTTGCAGCAGGATTGTTGGGCAAGATCATTTACATTGGAAAGATATTGTACAGAAGGGTGCATATAGTAGATACTCAGAGCCAGAGGCTCATTAAAATTTGCCAGAGACAAATGTGAAGCCGGAATTGAGCACGAATTTTCGTGCTCAATTCCGACTTCGCATTTGTCTCCCGGCAAATTTTGCTGACCTGACCGAGCACCAAACCACAAAATTCTGTAATACAATCGGGTACAAAATGTTACCGCCAATATTGCCGGAATCTCCGGAAACTAGGAACACCCACCTTTCATCGTTAAATCGTTTGATTTTTCGCCTGACTATTCAGGAATTGAACGTGGTAAAATTTTGTAAACTCATTGGATATAAAATTCCATTGCACGAAAGAATTTCAATTCCTATACGCCTCCTATTTTATGAATTTTCAATTCCTGAATACCTAGTGGTGCAAAACGTGGATTTCTGGAACTGAACAAAAATGTGAATTTGAGATGTGGAATTGACGCCAAAATTTTCCACCACCTCACAGTTTTAATTGTGGAGGATGCATTATGTAAAGATCAGGAGCGGAGAGTTTTTATGTGGGATTGCAACAGAGTAAGCTTAAGCTTTAGACTAAGTTTTTTGCTTGGCTTAGGCTTAGGCTCAGGCTTAGGAATATGCTCATTCTTACGCTTAGGTTTAAACGTAGGCTTAGGCTTAGGAATATGTTTATAATACTGTTTCTATCCTGTTCTTTACATTGGCCCGTTTTTGTGTGAAACTGCAATAGAGTAAAGCTTAGCTTTAGGCTATTTTTTTGCTTAGGCATAGGCTTAGTTATAAGGTCTTTACGCTTTAAGCGTAGAAATATGCTTATACAACTGTTGCGAACTTTTACACATTGACCCTTACTTAAAATTGAGGATTTTCTAGTTTGGACCATCGTAATGAAGCAACAACATCCGAAAACTGAAACATTTTAACAATAATTAATTATTAACCAGAATCATTGGCAAAAGCGGAACGGAAAAATTAAATGAATATGCAAAAATTTAAAATAAACTGCACTTTTGAATGAAACTTTTCAATTAGAGGTGGCAGGAAATGGCAACTAAGCTTGTATAATTTTGCAGTGTCATTTAACTAGGCAGAAGCAACTATTTGTACTATTCGTTCGTCGACTAGTTTCAATTTTCGCCATGGTGGGGACGAGATAGAGAATTTTAACTCGTAATTTCACACCCACTTTCTGAATTAAATCGCTATTTAATCAAACTTACTTTCTCGTTCACCTCAACACAATTCCACACCACCAACACAGCGACCATCAACCAATTGACTCCCAGTGTAGTTCCAAGCCACCCCGAAGAAACGTATTCCTTCATCCCCCCGTTTAAATGTAAAACCACCCTGCCATCTGCGATCAAGAACAGCACCACAATTGTCGTTCCCCCTCCTAGAACAATTCCAGTTACAATGAATACTCCAAAAACCGTTGAAATATCGCTAAGCAACCCGGAAGTAGTTTTCAATTCAAGCATCAACTCTGCGAGCGATTTCAGTCGAGATTTTTCAATTTTCCCATCGATTAGAGCTATTTGCGGTTGCAAGAATGAAATTCGGCTTCGAATTTCATTGCAGTGAGCGCGAGCAAATTGGGCAACACACGAAAAGTAGACGAACACGACTAGTTGAATGCCTTTTAGCAGTGGTGCCACGAGAGTCACGCACAACACAGCGTAGTGCTGCGAAATATTTTGGGTGGACTCGCCGGGCCAAAATAACCTATAACAATTAGAAATTAAAATCTATGTTGAAAAGTAGAATAACATAAAAGCATGAAGTGAACAAAATAACGGAAACGGAAAACGGAAATTAAAGATAGGATTTCAAACACTACTAGATGTAAGCCTATGAGCAATATATAAATGCCACGATATAATGGGTTTAAAAGTTCGGAATAAAATATAATACAAAGTATCTTTACCTCGCAAATACGTAACACTGCATGCAATAGAATAACAATTCCAAGCGATGCAAACACAAACACAGTGCTTCGTTTTGCAACTTTGTTTAACTTCCGTTTACTTTTACTGGATTTTGCGTTAAACAACTTTTCTAACAAACCCCAATGTCGCTTATTATTAAGACTAAGTAACGCAATATTTATTACAGTCCAAAAATTATCAACAATCCATACTCCAACCCAAACATCCGTTACCGTCCAGCTGTTTATGAAGACAGCAGGCCCAGGCGGTCCATTTCTGGGGCCCGACGGTGCCCCTGGCTCCAATATACAATTAGTACAATTGATGCTGAATGCAAGCAGATTGCAATTATTGTGAAACATCAAATAGGTCATAGATACTGGAGTGTATGCCGTGTCACACGACATTTTGTATTAGTGTTAACTCCGCCTTCAGAGTTGTTAGTGTCGTCTGGCGAAGATGAATTTTTAGTGGCTTCACAAACTGAAACAGGAAGTAAACCAGTACATTGAAGAAGTCGGAATAGAAGGATTGCAGCTGCAGGAATTTGAACCTCAACCCCTCTTGATTTAAATGTGTTTCCTGAGTGTTCCCGAGCAATATCCGCCGCACAGCTTCCAAAAATCGCTTCAAATTCGTTGAGGAGTTCAGCAGAACTTTTCGAATCTCGATCGCCCGGCTCGAAATAACCCGTCAATGCTGAACGGATTCAGGGGGAATAGGCGAATCAAACTTGGGGTAGGAAGTACAGAAGGTGTATTAAGGTTAGTTGCGGTACCTGGCTCCCGCGATAGTAACTTGGCAGGGGAACTAATTCGTGGGATACGATCAACGGGTACGCCTATTGGTAAGATGCCTAGATCCGCAATTGACGCTTCTATAAACGAAGAGGTTGCGCGATTTTTCTTCTTTCCACCTTTTTGTTTGCCTCCGCTGGTGTCAGAACCGCCTTTATATGGCGGCTGACTGAGGGATCTTGGACCGCCGGTCGGTTGTTTATCTCCTGGAGCCGTGGAAGCTGCTTGTTTCGACCGAGAGCGAGCTTTATCGTCCAGTCGCAAATTTAACGAGAACATACTGATTAAATTATGGAGAGATTTATCAAATGCACAATCCGCAACAATTTGCGTACATCTGATATACCTTTTACATTTACCAATATCTTAGAATATTTAAGAATGCAAACCGCTAAATTTTGTGCAACTGCATTGTTTATCGAGTAAAACAATTGGTTGTAAGCTACAGTATTAACGGCATCATTCAGTTCTTGATGAAAGCGCTTGCTGAATAGAAATAAAAACCCAATTGCTGTTTTACAAAACTTTACCAATGTATAGATCAGGTTGTATAAGCATATTTATAAGCCTTAGGCTAAGCCTAAACCTAATCATTAAATTAGTCTATAAAGCTTAAGCTTAATACTCTATTTGACAGACAGAATTCCAGCGGCACTTTCATTTCAGCTAAATTTCAGATTTGATTTCAACAAAATCCGAGCGTTATTCCGATGCCAGCAGAATGATACTCAACATGAGATTTCCTGCGGGTAGAGTTGACATTTCTACCCGCGAAGAGACGTGAAGTACTTTGAGTAACTTCCAGATGTTATGTAACCTGATATTGCCTGTTGTGTTGTGTTTTGTTGGGTGTGTTTTTTTTTGTTGGCGCTTGTTGGTTGTGAATTTTTTTGGTATGGTTTCTGGAAGTTTGTCTTCGTCTTGTCGTAGATGGGAAGTTGTTGAGTTCTTCTGCTGGCATCGGAATACGCTCGGTTTTGTTGAAATCTCTGAAATTTAGCTGAAATGAAAGTGCCGCTGGAATTCTGTCTGCATAGGTTTGCTTGCTTTATGCTTTTTGTTGGCTTGCTGGCTTTATGTGTGCTATCTGTCTATTTGGTAGTTTTGTGTTGGGTTTTTTTTCTTTGCGCGCTTTCTCGCTGTGTGGTTATTGTAGCTTTTGATGTTCGATATGCGTTGTTAGCGGTTTGCTTTCTTTAGAATGGATTGGTATATGATGTAGAAATTGTTGGGAGGTGCATTTCATAAATCTCTCCATAGTTTAATCAGTATGTTACTAGTTAAATTCGTGCGACTGGACGATAAAGCTCGCTCTTGGTCGAAACAAGTCAGCTTCCACGGCTCCAGGAGATAAGACAACCGTACTCTTGGCGGTCCAAGTATCCCTCAGTCAGCCGCCATATAATAGGCGGTTCTGTACACCCAGCTGTGTGTTTTTTTTGTCGTGTTGGGGGGGGAGGCAAACAAAAAGGTGGAAAGAGAGAAAAATCGCGCAACCTCTTCGTTTATAAGCGTCAATGCTGTGCTGATTTAGGCATCTTACCAATAGGCGTACCCGTTGATTTTCGTATCCCACGAATTAGTTCCCCTAAGTTACTATCGCCGGAGCCAGGGTACCGCAACTAACCTTAATACACCTTCCTGTACTTCCTACCCCAAGTTCGAATTCGCCTATTCCCCTGAATCCGTTCAGCATTGACGGGTTATTTCGAGCCGGCGATCGAGATTCGAAAAGTTCTGCTGAACTCCTCAACGAATTTGAAGCGATTTTTGGAAGCTGTGCGGCGGATATTGCTCGGGAACACTCAGGAAACACATTTAAATCAAGAGGGGTTGAGGTTCAAATTCCTGCAGCTGCAATCCTTCTATTTTCCGACTTCTTCAATGTACTGGTTACTTTCCTGTTTCAGTTTGTGAAGCCACTAAAAAATTCATCTTCGCCAGACGACACTAACAACTCTGAAGGCGGAGTTAACACTAATACAAAATGTCGTGTGACACGGCATAAAACTCACCAGTCATCTATGACCTATTTGATGTTTACAATAATTGCAATCTGCTTGCATTCAGCATCAATTGTACTAATTGTATATTCGAGCCAGGGCACCGTCGGGCCCCGAAATCGACCGCCTGGGCCTGCTGTCTTCATAAACAGCTGGACGGTAACGGATGTTTGGGTTGGAGTATGGATTGTTGATAATTTTTGGACTGTAATAAATATCGCGTTACTTAGTCTTAATAATAAGCGACATTGGGGTTTGTTAGAAAAGTTGTTTAACGCAAAATCCAGTAAAAGTAAACGGAAGTTAAACAAAGTTGCAAAACGAAGCACTGTGTTTGTGTTTGCATCGCTTGGAATTGTTATTCTATTGCATGCAGTGTTGCGTATTTGCGAGGTAAAGATAATTTGTATTATATTTTATTCCGAACTTTTAAACCCAGTTTAGATACGTGGCATTATAATATATTGCTCATAGGCTTACATCTAGTAGTGTTTGAAATCCTATCTTTAATTTCCGTTTTCCGTTTCTGTTATTTTGTTCACTTCATGCTTTTATGTTATTCTACTTTTCAACATAGATTTTAATTTCTAATTCGTTATAGGTTATTTTGGCCCGCGAGTCCACCCAAAATATTTCGCAGCACTACGCTGTGTTGTGCGTGACTCTCGTGGCACCACTGCTAAAAGGCATTCAACTAGTCGTGTTCGTCTACTTTTCGTGTGTTGCCCAATTTGCTCGCGCTCACTGCAATGAAATTCGAAGCCGAATTTCATTCTTGCAACCGCAAATAGCTCTAATCGATGGGAAAATCGAAAATCTCGACTGAAATCGCTCGCAGAGTTGATGCTTGAATTGAAAACTACTTCCGGGTTGCTTAGCGATATTTCAACGGTTTTTGGAGGATTCATTGTAACTGGAATTGTTCTAGGAGGGGGAACGACAATTGTGGTGCTGTTCTTGATCGCAGATGGCAGGGTGGTTTTACATTTAAACGGGGGGATGAAGGAATACGTTTCTTCGGGGTGGCTTGGAACTACACTGGGAGTCAATTGGTTGATGGTCGCTGTGTTGGTGGTGTGGAATTGTGTTGAGGTGAACGAGAAAGTAAGTTTGATTAAATAGCGATTTAATTCAGAAAGTGGGTGTGAAATTACGAGTTAAAATTCTCTATCTCGTCCCCACCATGGCGAAAATTGAAACTAGTCGACGAGCGAATAGTACAAATAGTTGCTTCTGCCTAGTTAAATGACACTGCAAAATTATACAAGCTTAGTTGCCATTTCCTGCCACCTCTAATTGAAAAGTTTCATTCAAAAGTGCAGTTTATTTTAAATTTTTGCATATTCATTTTAATTTTTCCGTTCCGCTTTTGCCAATGATTCTGGTTAATAATTAATTATTGTTAAAATGTTTCAGTTTTCGGATGTTGTTGCTTCATTACGATGGTCCAAACTAGAAAATCCTCAATTTCAAGTAAGGGTCAATGTGTAGAACAGGTTCGCAACAGTTGTATAAGCATATTTCTACGCTTAAAGCGTAAAGACCTTATAACTAAGCCTATGCCTAAGCAAAAAAATAGCCTAAAGCTAAGCTTTACTCTATTGCAGTTTCACACAAAAACGGGCCAATGTAAAGAACAGGATAGAAACAGTATTATAAACATATTCCTAAGCCTAAGCCTACGTTTAAACCTAAGCGTAAGAATGAGCATATTCCTAAGCCTGAGCCTAAGCCTAAGCCAAGCAAAAAACTTAGTCTAAAGCTTAAGCTTACTCTGTTGCAATCCCACAGAAAAACTCTCCGCTCCTGATCTTTACATAATGCATCCTCCACAATTAAAACTGTGAGGTGGTGGAAAATTTTGGCGTCAATTCCACATCTCAAATTCACATTTTTGTTCAGTTCCAGAAATCCACGTTTTGCACCACTAGGTATTCAGGAATTGAAAATTCATAAAATAGGAGGCGTATAGGAATTGAAATTCTTTCGTGCAATGGAATTTTATATCCAAAGAGTTTACAAAATTTTACCACGTTCAATTCTTGAATAGTCAGGCGAAAAATCAAACGATTTAACGATGAAAGGTGGGTGTTCCTAGTTTCCGGAGATTCCGGCAATATTGGCGGTAACATTTTGTACCCGATTGTATTACAGAATTTTGTGGTTTGGTGCTTGGTCAGGTCAGCAAAATTTGCCGGAGACATATGCGAAGTCGGAATTGAGCACGAAAATTCGTGCTCAATTCCGGCTTCACATTTGTCTCTGGCAAATTTTAATGACCTCTGGCTCTGGTATCTCTATATGCACCCTTCTGTACAATATCTTTCCAATGCAAATGACTTGGCCGGCGACCCCTGCTGCACAGTTTTTTACATAAATTCGTCCTCAATTCCGGCTTCACATTTGTCTCCGGCAAATTTTAATGACCTCTGGCTCTGGTATCTCTATATGCACCCTTCTGTACAATATCTTTCCAATGCAAATGACTTGGCTGGCGACCCCTGCTGTACAGCTTTTTACATAAATTCGTGCCCAATTCAGGCTTCACATTTTTCTCCGGCAAATTTTGCTGATTTGACTAAGCAAATAAAATTCCAATTGGAATGTATAGGTTACAGTACGCGTTAATTCCAAATTATTAGCATTGTAAATCCAATTTGATTTTGAATTCCAATAAAGACAATTTATCTGTAAAATCATTTCCTTAATACCGTACAATTCTTTTTTCGATTATGTGAATACCTACCAAATTTACATTGAAATAATTTTTCAACTCTCAAACAACAGTAACATTTCTAATGCGTTTATAAGTATTGAATCTTCAAAATCTTTATTAAATTTTGTCAATTCCATAACACTACATTTCATTTGAATGTCACTTGCAATACACATAGGTCAGAGGAATGTTTCAATTCCTAAACACCACGTTTGCAGTGAGTAAAAGTATTGACATAGTCAGAGCGATATTAAAACTGAAATATAATTCAATTCAATGAACACCACTTTACACTGGTGTTCAATTCCTTAACACGCTATTGTTTCAACATGCGTGTTATGGAATTGAAATTTTATTCAATTCTTACAAACGCTTTGAGTGAATTTTATGGATTGAAAATTATGTTCAATTCCAATACACGAAAATTTCACATGTCTAAATTTTGCCTTTTTTGGAATTGAAATTCAGTTTTCCACCAAGCCACATTTTTAATTGTGGAGCATGCATAAGACCAAAAACGCAACGCCCGTGATCTTTACATGCGAGCCCAAGTATTAAGTAATGGATGGCACTACTTGATACGCCTATGTTTAAAACTGTTGGCGAAAAAACTGCGTTGTGTTAATCCTATAATGTTAAGCATGTACCTTTGCAAAAGCATAACATCAAAACATTAGCAAATTTTTTAATTCAAGTAAGCCGAGAGTTGAGCGTCGGTGTGTATAAACGTGCGTTTATATTAGGCGTTGCTATCTAATTATGGTAGTTGTTGTTCAAATGGGGCATCGAAACCAGGAATTACTATTTTTCGGCATTGGAAGATTGATCGGCCGTTTGTTATTAAGGTAAGGTATTCAAATGGTCAGGGCCGCGGATAAAGTATCCGAGACCCTCATCCTGTGATATGATACCGTTTGCAGGGTTGCAGCGTCCGGTACAAAGTGGGGGCATGAAAAAATATATATATTGCGATAGAAGCGAGTGAGAATTGTGCTGAAAGCGTGAAAATTTTTAAAAATCGCGTGCTACTTCGGTTTTGCCGGAGGCGCCACGGGCATGGGGTAACTTTCCTTACTGGGTGGGGCGATAACCACGGCGCTGAGGTAAACTATTATATATTCCAACAAAACGACAAAAATATATGCTTAGAATGTAATCAAATAATTCGTGTAGCCTCCTAAATTGACAAATCAAAATCTATTACATCGCCTCGAAAGCCCAGTGCTACTGATACCAAGTTTACGGTCCATGTATAGAACAGGGCCGGAACAGTAGTATAACCATATTCCTAAACCTAATGTCTAAGCCTAAGCCTAAGTCTAAGCGTATGGATGAGGCTATTCCTAAGCTGAAGCGAAAAATTAGTCTAAAGCTTAAACTGACTCTATTATAGCCCATTGGTAAACGATCCGGCCCTGTGTAATACATCGGCCAAGTTTACTGTCATATTAATAAGAACACTGTTTTAAAACACCTTGAACGTGTTTTAAAGTCTATAACTCAAAACGAATATTTTAGTTGTTTTTCGGTGTCAGCCATAGCTCGCTCCCTTCAGTTCAATTTCTTCGGCATAACACTGCGTCTAATCTCTAAACTGATTACAAATTTTGGTTGAAAACTTTATCGCGTCTAGTGGAGATTTTGTACTGTGTATACGCGACAATAATAATTTTTAAGTTGTGACTCGACTCAAATTTTAATGCAATTGTTATAAATTTCAGACGTTAATCGTTGCATTCGTGATTGCTACGCTGCCTATATTTGTCGACTGGTTTGCGGGACACATTAACTCTGTCGTAATGTGGCGAACTCATGTTGCAGGAAAAGTTTCAAATATAACAAAATTTTAAATCAACCTAAAAAGATGCTAACGTTGTGTATAATTCGTCAGTTTTGCTTATAGTTGCTTTTGTTGAGGGGTGTTTGCATGAGGGATACGTGGGAGACGGACATTTTGTCAGATTTAAAATTGCATATAAACAGATTATAAAACTTGGTATGATGCATACGAGGCTAATATATATATTCACAACATATTGGAATTATTTAAAGTTAAATTAAAAAAGTGGCGACTAATGTTATCTAATTATGTTCAATACGAAACTACCCGTTTGAATATTAAGTTTCGGATCTACTTCTTTAATTATTACAGATTCCAAGATTTTGAGTGCAAGATTTGATTTCCAGCGTGTCCCAAACTTGGTACCGTGTGCAACAATTGAAAAGTCTTCAAAATTACACGGGTGATGGTTAGACAAACAATGATCAGATACCGCTGATTTTAATTTTCAACTCGAAGTAGTTGATTGTAAAGTTCTATCTGAAATGCGTTTATGTTCACATATTCGTCTGAATAGTCTGTTTCAAGAACCAACGTAATCTAGTAAACAACTAGGACACTGGAACTTATAGACGATATTAGAACGTAAAACTTTTGGAACTCTATCTTTAAAATTAAAAAACGCGCGAATTTTATTGCGGTTTTAAGAAACTACGAAGTTGTAAGTTTTTTCCACCAAAACACTGATCAAAAAGTTTTAAGATACTTTTCATTAAATAAAACGAATGAGACCCAAAAACAGTAGTCTAAGCACCAATATTTGTACCCCTGACTTGGTGTTTGAGGATGTGCCGAAATCTGCTGAGACAGCGACGGAGTCTGTTTTCCTGAACGTTTGCGACCTTTGGGAGGCGTATTGTGTATACTGAGTATTTGCAAAAACATTTTCCAATCAAATTCTTAATTTTAAATCACACCAAGTCAGGGGTACGAATATTGGTGCTTTTAGACTACCGTTTTTGGGTCTCATTCGTTTTATTTAAAGAAAAGTTTCTTAAAACTTTTTGATCAGTGTTTTAGTGGAAAACACTTACAACTTTGTATAGCTTTTAAAACCGCAATAAAATTCGTGCGTTTTTAATTTTAAAGATACATTCCACAAGTTTTACTTTCTAATATCCTCTATAAGTTCCAGTGTTCTAGTTCTTTACGAGATTACGTCGGTTCTTCAAACCGACAACTATTCAGACGAATATGTGAACATAAACGCATTTCTGATAGAACTTTAGAATCAACAACTTCAATTTTAAACTAAAATCAGCGGTATCTGATCATTGTTTGTCTAACCATCACCCGTGTAATTTCGTAGACTTTTCAATTGTTGCACACGGTACCAAGTTTGGGAACGCTGCAAATCAAATCTTGGAATCTGTAATAATTAAAAAAGGAGATCTGAAACTCAATATTCAAACGGGTAGTTTCCTATTCAACATATTTAGATAAGATTCGTCGCCACGTTTTTAATTTGACTACAAATCTATCATATATATACATATATATATATATATATATATATATATATATATATATATATATATATATATATATATATATATATATATATATATATATATATATATATATATGTATATGTATATATTTATTTATTTATTTATTAGTTTATTTATTTATTTTCAATAAATTTTTCTTGAGTCATTAATCCTACATATCAATACTTTATTGTTGAATATATGAAACATGCCTCTAAAAATTTATTTCAACTAACAAAAAGGCGTAGTGTATTAGCCTTCAAGTGCTTAAATAAACGATAATCAGTTAAAACTAGCTGTTGCAGGGCTTTTGGGATCAAATGAAGCCTCGAAAAAATACTGAGATCTGAAAACAGGCATCTTCTGCTCTAATTCGACTCCCTTGAACGATGCAGTCTTAATTCGTGGTCCCATAGGTTTTTACCTACATTGCCACACTGGTTTGCCGCACTGTTTCGATATCGACCATCAACAGTTGTAAAATAAACTTCTCGCAAAGTGTTTCGAATATTTGAATTAGTTAAACTAACTTTAGGTGCTACCCTGTGTTGTAATGGGGCGTTATACGGGCTTAGATCTTTAGTTTTAAAACATTTTGCTGATTGGCTCAAAGTTTGAGAGACTTTGCATTGCATCACGCTATCGTTGGTCTTGGTTTCTATTCGGACTGGTGGTAATTTTGGTGTGGATTTAGGCAAATTTTCATCGCTAAATATTGCCGAATCTGATTCGTCAAATATAGACGTTCGTACTGATGTTTGAACACTGGACCTATCGCCAGGATTTCGACAGGAATTTGCATTGTTTACGCCTAAACACTGTTGCAGGTCGTTGAGTTCTTCGTAGATTTCTTCCGCTATATTTTTCAACGCCAATAGGTTTTCGGTTTGAGCGGTAGGTTCGTGTTCTCGATTATCATTCGCCAATTCTATGTGTTTTACACTGCTTCTGTTTTGATGACTGTTGTACTCTCTGTGGTCATTGGTTAATTGAATTTCCGTCGCATCGGCGTTTGTTGGTGGATCATTATCTTTTCGATGCTCATTGGTCATTTTAGTATTTCGGTCGTCATCTCTACTTAAAGGATTTCTCTGCTCTAGACAGTCATTTGTTAATTCAATACGCGTCTCACAGCTAATTGGAGTATCACCATGTTTTCTACGATATACCACACCATTTGGTGCACTCCTATTGCACGAAATTGTTCTGTATTGTGATTGCTTAATTTCTTGCCTGTTGGAATCATCTTCATTTAACCTTCCGTTAGCACCGTTTGAGTTGTCTTGGCGTAAGTCGTTTGGAACTAAAAGGTTGTTGGAAGGAGTGACCAATGCGGATAGCCGGTGCATTGCAGCAGATATTGTTGCGTCAGATCGTGAACGCGGCTCTTCGTAGATACCGGAATCTAATGAGGTTCTATCGATAACAGCTGGATTAAGCTTAGATCCCTGCTCAAATATATGGCTTCGTATTGGTTGTGTTGAGTTCGCACAAAATTCACTTGGGTTCTGATTGCTGGAAACAAACGTACCGAGGTTTTCGCAATTACTGATTGCCTCCTCAGAGAAACGTGAGCTGGGGGTTAATTGCTTCTCTCGGAACGTGAAACTTGAATCTCGCTGACGAATAGGAGCATCAGGAACGCTGCATTGAGCTACTTGAGCTGGGCCGCTTTGTTTACTATTAGGTATTGAATTGTTTGTCAAAGATTTGCTGTGATAACTCATACCTGTGCCAGTTTTCGTTCCTACATGACAGCGCGAAACAAATTGGGTAGCTAAGTAATTGCTTCTGTGTAATTGATTGCCAAAATCACATTCTTCATAGGCGGACCGCAGTGTGCTTGAATCGTGACAGGTTAAATCTTCAATGTCATACATATCTTGATAGATGCTACCTTTTCGTGCTTCGTCATACTGCCTCAGAAGTACACTTCTCGGTGACTCGTACAGATGTTCTGGCTCCGCCTGAGAAGTATTATTCCTGCCCACATTACCCACGACGCCAGGATTCCTCTTACTCTTATCTGAGTGGCCGATAAGTTGTGATGTGTCATTGAGAATGGTTGGTTGCTCGCGGCCCTTGCTAGCGCAATCTAATCGGCGACACAAGTCAAACTGAAAATCGTCAATTTCTTCGTACGTATGATTGTTTCTATTACCAATTGGAATATGTCTCGATTTGGCAGGTAAATCTCCTGCTCCTCTACGATAGCATCGTTGTATCTCAGCATAAATACTGCTTCCTTCAGAAGCAGAAGGTACACAGTGCCTCCGACGAAACACAGGCGTTTGCCGATGAATACGAGCATCTGCTCGCATGCATCTTGGAGACGTGTGTTGCCTGTCCACGCTTAGCAACGAATGCGTTTCTAACCCAGAACGAGCGATCTGGACTAGTGACGGGGTTCGTCGCTCGTAACGTCGGCTGCTCCAATCTACTTCCGACAGGCGACGGCCCAGAACAACCGCAGCTGATGATCGTCTTTTTGGCAGCGAGCCAACTGCTGGAATTCGATTTGGCAACCCGCCTGCAACATCTGAATCGCTTGCCAACCAGCCAGCAGCCTTTGGACAGCAAATCCTAGATGTTGTTGCCGCTGTTCTGCAACAACTGGTGCGACTCAGATCTGCTGTTGTCGTTGTTGGGACACTATGGCAACCACCACAGCAATTGGACAGTTCGTCATAAATACTCGTTGAGTTTGGAACCGCCGTTGTTGATAACGGCGGCGTCGATTGACAATTCAGTTTGTTGATTTCCGCCTCGTTGCTATTGCGCTGAAATGCTGCAATTTCTGACGCTGAGTCACGCTTCTCCGTTGATGTTGTCGTTTGTGTGATCGATGCCGCCGCTTTTGATGCTTCCTGCTTCTTTGATGTTGCCGCTTCAGTTGAGAATTTCGCCGGAAGTGGTACGTTCCGATCGATGGTCAACAATCCATCTGCTTCCAAGCTTCTCGAGATACCCTTTAATCGATTAGCAGAGGTTTGAGCCAGTTTTCCTTCAACACCCGAGTTTGTTGATGAAGCACCAAGTGCTCCAACGTCTACACTGTATCGTGGTCCGCTATGGTTTTTGCTCCACGGGTTATGAGCAGCTGCTTTCAGCAACGCATTTCCTCGGGTGAATGGGTTACTCCGTTTTGTGTTCAGATTTTGAGAAGATGCGCTCTCTTGTTCGCAGGGGTGGAAATCGCTTCGACTTGGTGTGGCGGTTATAAGACGACTATCAATTGACGCACGACGATAGTTGAAAAAATTTTCAAGTTTTCGTTCACGTTGACGTTTCTAGAATTAAATGTTTTTTAAACTACAAAATTGATTGTAAACTGTCCAGGCCAGAAGCCAGCACACCTTGATAGGTTTGCTAAATTTTTTATGACTTCTAGATTGCGTATTTCGAACCATAAATGCCGCATACTTTTCATAAAACAGGTTTTAGGAACGTCCTCTGCCTATATTTCTAAGGGTGAATGGGAATTTATGAAGAAACTCCTGTTTACCAGCCTTGTTGTGCCCAAAATTTCGAGTATACAAAACCTATCACCAACTATATATCATTTTATAGCTAAGAAAGCATTATCTTACTTTTGTTGTCTGCACATCGGTTGCATTAATCGCAGCCATTGATTTCTTAACGTTTATCGACCGTAGATCGCCCGAAGAAACCTGAAACCAAATCTGGCTTCAAATTATGTCTCAGATGAAACTGAAACATATTTATGTGAGAAAGGGCTATTAATGGAAAAATTTCAATTTGATGTCTATAACAGCCTTTTCACGCGAATATATTCTTTCTGAGCAACTTAGTTCAAACCGAGTACTGTAGTGACCCGAATAAGTGGGGAGCGGGGTAATAAGAGAGGGTCCCCATTTTGAGTCCCAATCAATAGAAGTCCGTATCCCTGATAAGTGTCCGTAAGCGGATAGAGTCACTAAACCCTGATTAGAGTCCATAAATGCCAATCATCCCTAATTGTAGTCCATAAATGACTCCAGGATCAAATAATTTGAGTTTGAAACCTTAAAGCGTATTTAAATTTTGAAAGTACATTCCTAAAAGTATAACCTTGCATCATCACTCAAGCTATTGATATTAGACAAACGTTTAATTCAACGGATAGTTGCAGTACCGGATATATATATCAGTAGCGAAGTGTGGCGGTGCGTGGGTTAAAAATAAAGAACAATCCGTGACCGAATAAGAGAGGTGTATCCTCTGCAGAGGCCAAATCATATCAGGCCCCCTCTTATTTGAGTCACAACAGTCCAAGAATTTATAAAAAAACAAATAGCGATAAGTTGCTGAAAAACTTACAGAACGAAAATAATTTTTGTCGTCTTTTTTGCCCTTTGTTTCATTGACAGATTCTGAAATGAAGAAAACAAAAATTACAGTAACAGCTAAAAATAAATTAGCCAGGGAGGAGCAAGGGGGCCATGCCTCCGATGGTTATGGAAAAAGTTCATTTTAGAAGAAATTGAAAGTATGATCTCTAGTGTGTGTCATTTTCACGCACCAGTTTTTGGTGCTTTTCTATTCTGAACCGACATTGCTTTAGTGGTATATGCACCAAAATTTATTTTCTCTCGTGTTGTTGCGTGTGTAGTGCCTGTTTTTGCTAAACACTGTTTCAGAAAGCCATGCTGTTCCCATACGCTGCATCTAGTCCAATCATTTTAACAACATAAATAATTATATGCATTCGCCAAATATCAGCCCTCTATCAACATTTCCTTTTTATCTGGATGTAGTTTGCTTCAAAACTGTAATAAAGAAAAATATAAAAATCACCAACCGCAAGCCTTCTTCGGTTTTCGCTCTAAAAATTTGCCACCAAGAAAGGCTGTTTTCTTCAAAGGAGATGTCTTATGATCTGCATGAGATTTATCTAAAATGAATGTAACTAGGAGTCAAGGATGGCTCTTTAGAGAATAGTATGAACCTTTAATGTCTATACTAAAGCGGTACAAAATGTACCAGCGCGCGTTGCATTTTAAGCCTTCCTCAATAGATTTTCGGGTGGAGGTGGGTGGTACGTTCCTCTCCTACAGGGATAAAAAAGAGAAAGCTCACGCGGTATACTGTAGTGACCCGAATAAGAGGGGACTGATATTTATTTTGCCACTCCAGAAGGCACTGCCCTGGTATTCGGTTACGGACTGTTACTTATTTTTAACCCGATGTCCGCCGCCCTTCGTTACTGATATATCCGGTATTGCAAGTATCAGTTGAATAAAACGTTTTATGTCTTGTATCAAAAGTTTGAGCGATAATGCAAAATTTATACTTAGGAATGTACTTTCAAAACTTAAGTATGCTTTAAAGTTTCGAACTCAACCTTATTTGGTCCTGGAGTCACTTATGCACTACAATCAGGAATAATTGATAATAATTGATATTTGTGGACTCTAATTAGGGTTTAGGGACTCTATCCACTAGCGGAATCTTATTAGAGATACGGACTCCTATTGATTTGGACTCAAAATGGGGACCCCTCTTATTACTTCCCCTTTTATTCGGGTCACTACAGCATACATACTTTTCTATACGGAATATACCCATTTTCGTGCTGTTGTTAGTTAATGAGCGATCAACCACTCTTGGTTTAACCAACCAGTAGAATATCAGTATAAAATAAGAGTATGCAACTGGATACGTTTTGGGCGTGAAAGGATATACACAGCGTGCGTTGCATTTTTGTCCGACCCGATCTCACTTACGGCAGGGCGTTAAGCCAGCATTCCTAATTTCCATATTTCCCTGAAAATGAAATGGTGTGGGTCAAAACAGCGCGCACAAGTACACTTGATACTATTCAGAACTCAATTAGTTATACACTCTTGTCTGTGAGAGATGATCCACTGTTGGATTAACAAATTAATGTTTTTGATTGAACTCAGTTTGGAATCCTGCTAAATGACATTCTATAATTATAAACGTGATACGGTCAACGACACCAACTGATAAATATAATTGAAAAGGGGGCGTGTCATTGTTTACCGTAGTTTCGTCTTTCCATGACGTATTTTCAAATATAAGACATGTACTCATACTTACTTTTATTTGTTCGCTCGTCAATGTTTGGATTTTGCTGTTTGGAAAATTGTGAAACTTCATTCGTGGAGCATTGAGCAGCTGCGTGCTTAAGTTCACGCATCCATATTTGTTTTTCATCCAATGACCGAGCCTAAATATTAATTAAAAATTGTTTAGATATACAAATACTAGTAGTTCACCTTTGCGCGGTATGCAAAAGTTAATGGTGGCGCTATACTTTTGATATACGTCCGGCGCCTCCCGTCACCGTATGTCTCCGTGCGGTATCGTATGTGATTACTCATGTACAATACTGTATGGCGACGGATGGTGCCGGACAATGACCGACGCCGCCGCACGACAGTATAGCGTCACCCGTAGGAAATGTATCAAAATTTGTGTATATGCAATTTTTTATAGAGCAATCACGTTTATGTTCAACGGAATTAAGATTGTAAACAAAGTAATGCTGGAAAGTTAACCAAAATGTAATACATATATAAAGATGTGAAATAGAGCATGCGCAAGGGTCACTGATGGCCTTGAATGGCGTATTTAAGGAGAGGTTTGCGGAGATATTCCCTCTCGAAATTTTCAGGACAAGAAAAATACATTTTACCCTTATAAAACAACTGTCGGACCCTATAGATTACCAGTCGTAGTGGGACTACATTTATTGAGCGAAGCTCGAACGCACGTAAGCAATTAAGCTAATATGCAAATTAGCTATTAGCTAACTATTCAATTATCGGTTTTGGATGTTTGTAAACTATTTATTCAAATTCCTCGCATCCAAAAACCCTTCAGCCACTGTAATAATTTTTGGACTAATTTAAAAAGTCCTAATTTTGTTTTGTCAATTAAGCTAATAGGGAAAAATTAGTTATTAGCTAACTATTCAATTACCGGTTTTGGAGGTTTGTAAACAATATATTCAGATTCTTCGCATCCAAAAACCTACAGTAAGCCCTGATAATTATTGAAATAATTTAAAAAGTCCTAGTTTTGTCTTGTCAATTAAGCTAATATGCAAATTAGCTATTAGCTAACTATTCAATTATCGTTTTTGGATGTTTGTAAACTATTTATTCAAATTCCTCGCTCCAAAAATCCTTTAGTGCTGAAATTATATTGCTTTTACCATTAATAATTAGTGAAATATTGTAAAAAGTCCTAATTTAGGCTTATAAACTATGCTAATATGCAAATTATCTATTAGCTAACTGCTCAATTATCGATTTTGGAGGTTTGTAAACAGTCAACGCAGATTTATCGCACCCAAAACCCTTTAATGCTAAAATTAGATTGCTTCTAACTGTAATAATTAGTGAAATATTGTGGAAAGTCCTAATTTAGGCTTAATTAATTATGCAAATTAGCCTGTAGCTAATAAACGGCTTAAAATTTTAAAACCCTAATGCGAGGTTAACATTCCAGGATAATTGGCTTTCAAACAAAAAAAGTTTATCAAAATCGGTTCAGCCGTTCGTGAGATTCTTTTCGGACGGACAGTCGAACAGGCGGACGGACGGACATCCACCTTTCGACCCCCAAGTACAAAACATAAAACGCTTCGCGAAACTCCGAGCTTCGCTCGGAGTTTCGTTTCGCTCAATAAAATTTTACCTTGCGTAAGATTATACCCTGACCAGCTAACATCTGAGCCATACCTCCCCCTTGAGACCGTACATTACAATATCGTTCGATGCCTGCCAGGGTACAACCAGTGGGATGCTTCCGGCTCCGGCAGAAAATCGACTTTCGGCTCTAGTAGAATATTTGTTGGAGGATCCGGCAATTTCGGTAGTGAAACTTTTTATAGTTTTACAAAAATTGCATCGCTTGATGCATTTGGCTATAAGTATTGGTACAATTTCGAAAGCACACATTATTTGAATGTGCTCTCATTGAATTTTCTTCGTTGCCTGTGCCTGGTTATACGTGGCGATATAAAATTTCCAAAATACAAAGCGCTAGCTCGTACACTCATGAACTAGACGTACCCCAAATGTAAGCATTTTCTTTGTACAATCGTGTGGCCAAATTTGAAATGCCGTAGCTTCAGTAGCGGTCGTATTTGGTTCACCGATTATTAAATCTGAGCACTGAAATGACAAAGTAACCGATGATAGGCTTAATGTTACACAGCACTCTGTTATAGCAATAACAGAAAGCAATGATTCGAGTTCGTAAGACCCTTCTGATCTGCCCAGTTTGCTCAAAGACATTAGCAAAATTATAACTTTAATAACTGTATTAATTTTCTAATGTTCTCGTTTTCAAATTTTACAAAGCATACTTAAAATTGTGCTATAAACAAAGTTGCAAATTTGAAGAATAGCTGAAAAGTAAAAAATATTTGCTGGCTTTACAATTTTTGTTACCACTTTTCTCAGAGATTATGGTTTATCGTTATATGGCTAATCCGCGCTTTCAAGACGCTACTCAGATCCGGAGGCCACCAATAAAACTAAGACTTCGTTTACCGGCCAAATTTGTTTACAAATCAAGCTCGAATCCCCGCGTTGTTTTGCAACAATTAACGATTGAGTGAACAGAAACACTTGCCGTATTTGTCGTTGCGATTTGGTTGACGACAAACCTTGTGAGTTTGAGATTAAACTTAACCGGCCGTCAAGAATAAGCTCGCCGTGCTGTGACAAAATATCGTATCCCTAAAATGTTAATCGACTATCATACCGCAGGAACGGTGACGTACAGCGACGGACGGCGCCGGAAGATATTAAATTTTTTTAAAAAGTTTAAGGGTTGCGCTATACGTGTCGTGAGGCGCCGGTTGTCGCTATGCGTCACCGTGTGGTATCGTACTCAAGCAATACGCATACCATACCGAACTGTGCCAAACGGCGACAGACGGCAACGGACAGCGACGGACGGTGGCGAATAGTGACAGATGGCAATGGATTTCATTAAAATTTTTCAAAAGTATAGTTGCATCGTTACTGATCGCCTGCATTCACCCTAACCAAAACATATCCAAACAAACCCGCGTATCCTTAGCGACTCCTCCGCTTCGCGCAAACAGAGCATCCTCAATTTGCTTTAGCCGTGTTTCGCTCTCTTCACGTCGTTTGGCTTCATTAATATTTCGAGCAATCATAGTCATTTGTTCCAGGGCACGTTCAACCATCGTGCAACAGTCTGCTGAGGGACGCCCTGAATTTTCAGGATTGCTCTGAGCTAAATTTTCTGCTGTCTCCGTTTCAGTTGCAGTTGGTAATTCGGGATGTATGTTAGGTATTTCTGAAAATGGCTTAGCTAGTAGATTTTGTGGCACGCTGTCATGCTCTTCATTGTGAAGTTGTTCAGTATTTATATGTTTAAAGCTCGACTCTGTGGAAGGGCTAGATGTCCGAGGGCTGGGCTTCGCAGTGTAGGCGCTAGATTGAGGATTACTCGAATCACTGCTTCCTTGGCTTTGTGCACAGTTTACGGTGTATTCTTGATGGGATGCTGATTTGCAGTGACGCAGCATATTCTGAAATGGGTAAAATTGCAATCAGGTACGTTTCTCAAGCATTCAAACTTATTCATGAAACCGACAGTAAAAGTTTCTCAAATTTCGGTCACTTAAAATACTGTAACAATGAAATTTTCAATTTAAAGCTATAAAGGATTCAAAATAAGAAATGTATTTTTGAATTAACCCTTTCTCACATGAATATTTTCTATTTCCCCTGACACCTACTTTTATGCTAGGATTCGAACTCCAGTGACTGGAGTGGGAAGCGTATACCATCACCACTCAGCTATAGGAGCTTGACGCTCGAGCCTGAGGGGGCTCTCACGTCTTCTGGTGATTTAGTACTATATATACGTGTTGCAATTGTTAAACACCGTGCGATATATATTATTTAACGTATATGCACTGTGCTGAGTTGCCTATAGCGTATAATCGTTTAAAATTTAAATATTTCCATTTTTTTAAGATTTTAAGAAACAGTATATCGTGAAATTTTGAGACAATTTTTAAAGACTTTGTTTCATTAACGACTGTGTAAAATTCTGTCACCAAACTTCGTGCCGTTTTTTGCCTTGAACACTGTTCGCTAATTGGTAATAAAAGCTATATCAAATCAATTATGGCAGTAAGTAGCGGCATATATACAAAAGCAAAGATACAGAAAATATATCTTCTTACGAAATTTCAGTACAAGAAAAACAAATTTTAATTAAAACGGTCTAGATTTACGTGGGTCAATGATTTTTCACCCTCGCTACGCTGGTTCGCAGAAAACTTTTGCATGAAGCTATACTCTCCCGAGCCCCGATCACATCCTGGCTTGGCTACGGGCTGCCACCCTCTGGTATTAATGAGTGACATTTAGATTACAGATATAATATTAATTTACTGGAGACGTGAAAATATATTTTACATACCTGAAGAAATAGGTGATACTTCAAAATCCTTTGGACTGGTTTAAGCAAATACGCCCCCAACGGTAAGTTGTGCCCGATTTCACGCTGACGTTCCTAAAATTAACAACTCCAAATCCAGTACAACATGAAAAATCGTACAATATACCCAGTCCTTATATATGCTGCATTTGATATTTAAATTTAGAACGAAGTATGCCGCCAGAACAGTTGGCAAATATAGTAGCACTCAGACAAATTGCACGTCAAAAATACAAAACGTTTTTCGTGTTTTGGCAAAAGCGTTTATATATTGATGCAAAGAGAGTGTTTCAATAAACGTTAAAAATCGATAGCATAATAGTGTTTGTTTTGTTACGCGAGCGATTTATTTTAGAGTTTCTCCACTTTCAGAAAAACGTTTTGAAAAATGAGCGTTTAAAATAGCGTTTCATTTATTTATATGATTGCGACAAGCAAATTTTGTCGCCTATTCAAATAAAATCACGGTTGCGCTCATGAAAGAATGAGTCAATTTTATTAAAATTTAAACTTATTTCACCCGTGGACTTACATGTAAAATCTGTTTTCCACTCGATGTTGCCATAAGCTCTTCTAATTGTTTCACCATTCTAAAGTGAAAACGATATCGTTTAAATTAAGTAAAACTTTTACTAAAATACAATTCGCGTCATGAAACTCTCGATTAGTTATATATGTATATATCGTAATTATAGGTTTTTCTGATGTAATGGAGTACGGAATAACCACTAGATGGAATAAAAATTATTTAAACGTAATTAGAATTGTTTTTGAGAGTAGAAAAAGTTATATGATGGGCACCGCATATCCGGATTTGTATCCTGAACGAAACATGTATCCGGATATCCGAAATGCTATTGTGTAAATAATTTTTTGGAATAATTTGCATTGTTTCACCATTAAAGTAGCTGAAGCTTGCGAAAAGAAATTCTGTATTCAAACCTGAGTTAAAATACTTAACCATGTTCCTGCATAATTCCATGATGATTTAAAATTTGATTTCTTAAAACATGCCAAAGTGAAAAAACTTCAGCTAAGCTTGATATTTATCAGAATAACGACTTCGTACTTTTAAATTCTCAGTATTAATCCAGTGAACAATTGGCATCAAATACGCACCGTCAAATATTAAATATATTTATTACCTTTGCAAGAAACAAAATTTTATATACATATGCCAAGTCGCGTTGCGAGATTACACATTGTGCATCATTTTAAATTCTGACCGCTTTTGATTTAATAAAACGCCAAGCCTAACTGATTATGATTTAGTATATAAACTGCTAGCTTGCAAATCTGGCAATCTGTGTAGGGCACATTTGAGTTTCTCCTGACACAGAACCCGTGAGCTCATAACTTTTGAATTCAAACCCCCACGCTAAGCCATTTCTAATCATACACCCAAACAGTCCAAAAGTACTTATTTTATCAGCAATTCTAGCTGTCTGAATAATGACCCGCTTAATGTGGAGTTGGGGGGGGCGACAACCCATCCTGCTTCGTGTTCTTTCAAAATGCAGAAGGTTTAAGGTAGCCGCAGTCCTCCCGACAAAGAAAGCACAAAATTGATCCAAAAAGTTTCGTTGTTGCAGAAAAAGTTTCCTTTACATTTCTGTCGTGAAATTAATAGTAAATAATGTGTGCTAAACCAGTCATCAAGCGCAAAAAATGACGAAATTCTACTCAGCGCGTCACTTTTTCACAATAATATACATGAAAAATATAGATTTATTAACTGTTGAAAACAGATACATTTTCGGCTCCGCTGTAGTCCATAAGATTACAAAAAGTTAAAGTATATATTTAAGTGTTAAAAAATTGAAGTTTTATTGAAATTATGACAGAGGTTATGAAGAGCCAAATCAGCATTATCGTCCGATATATTAAGACTAGAGCGGGTCTTGGAGATTTGGACCAATATTTTAATGTCACAACCAAAACACATTCCTGAGCTTCAGCAATGAAAATTAGTCTAAAATTTATGCTTCTCTATTAAGGCAGGCAATAGCGGATCCATAGGTTGGCGGGCGGACGTACGCCCATCAGAAATTTTGTTATGATATAGTGGCAACGTCCCTACAGTTATTACTTTCAGAATGTTTTATGGTCAAACGACAAGGTGTCTACCTTGCAATTATCCTCCCCAGAAAAATATTTTGTAAACAAATGATTAGGCTCCTACCTTACAATTTCACCCCCTCAGGAAAATTTTGATAAAAAATTGCGTTTCAAAACATTTACGAGCCTGTCCCCCGTCAGAAATTTCTGGATCCGCCGGTAAAAGCAAAGCACCACAAAAAGTAATATGGACTGATGTTTGTACGATATAGCGTAAGTATATTCGAATGGGGTTGTTTGATTTTTTAACGTAAAACAACTCATGTATTTAGTTCGAAGGATGGGTAACATTCGATAGAATCTCTGATCCAGTGGTTTAAATCACACTGAGACAAACCAAATCAACACAATCTCAGGTGGCCAACGCAAGTATCTTCTAAACCGAATACCCAGCAGTGTTGAATCAGTTGCATAATAATTAACTATTTATATAATTGTATGTTTTAAGCTCATAGCAATCACCTTGTGAGTCAGTGTACTTCTTTTTGAGCGACAAGTTAAAACAAGTGCTTGAGAAACGAAAATTGAGTCTTGGAAATCCAAAAAAATGCAAAATACAAACTATTGATGAGTATAAAATATTTAAATATTTATGCTAGATTGGCATTAAAAACCATTTTTGCCAAAACTCCCCAAGCTGCTCAAACCGTTTCGTCTTTGCCCCAAATCAACTACAAGTGGATATCCCCTCAGACGTTTTGGCTTTTACTCTAACTGTATGTAGTGGTCAAGATCTTGTACAGTTTTCCCTCATATACCAAAGCCTAAGCCTTTGTCTAAAGCTAAGCCTTTGCCCAAGGCTTTGCTTAACCCTTTCTCACATGAATATTTTCTATTTTCCGTTAGACCTACTTTTATGCTAGGATTCGAACTCCAGTGATTGGAGTGGGAGGCGTATACCATCACCACTCAGCTATAGGAGCTTGACGCTCGAGCCCGAGGGGGCTCTCACGTCTTGTGGTGATTTAGTACTATGTATACGTGTTGTAATTGTTAAACACGGTGCGATATATATACTATTTAACGTATATACACTGCGCTGAGTTGCCTACAGGCAACTCAATGTGAGAAGGGGTTATAGATAGTAAACTGAAAATTTTTCGCTTAACCCTTTCTCACATGAATATTTTCTATATTCCGTTAGACCTACTTTTATGCTAGGATTCGAACTCCAGTGATTGGAGTGGGAGGCGTATACCATCACCACTCAGCTATAGGAGCTTGACGCTCGAGCCCGAGGGGGCTCTCACGTCTTGTGGTGATTTAGTACTATGTATACGTGTTGCAATTGTTAAACACGGTGCGATATATACTATTTAATGTATATACACTGCGCTGAGTTGCCTACAGGCAACTCAATGTGAGAAGGGGTTAATGGTAAACCTTTGGCTAAGCCTCTGTTTAAGCACTAATAACCTTGTATGCGCGGAAAATGTACAAAAACCAAGTGGTCTACGATAACAAATTTCCCCATATTCTAGCGAGAATGTAGGTCAAGCAAAAGTTGCCGACGCATGAGATCATATTTATTTTCGCAAGCAAACACCGATTGGTATATGGAACAAAAATTAAAAAACAGTTCATTTCAAAATTAACACAAAATTGTTTAAAAAACAAAACATTTCTCGTATAAAAAACAAAAACTTTGAGGTCGGATTTAATATATTTGATACAAAGTCAATTTGCCTACGGATTCAAAAACTTTCTGTGGTGGGACCGCGTGATAAATAATAGTTCAACAAAGCTTGTAAACGCTGCTATTGAGAAGCCAAGCGCAATTTTAGTACTTAAACATGCATGCAATTTGGTTGTGATTCCTGTTGGCAGGCGCCATTTGACCTTGCTGTCTCACGAGGTTGGTGTATATAAATTTTTGAAAAACTTATACATATATTCAATTATAATGTAAAACTATTCGGGGATAAATATTTGAATTAAAAATGATTTATCATTAGGATGAGTAGGAAACAAATCAAAATTATGACGACAGATTTTTGACTAACTTGAAACATTTTTAACGTTTTACACAAACCTCATATTTTGTCCGAAATTAAACTCACGAAATTGTGTCAAGGCCTCGATCAGCAGGGATCATACGAATATTTTGATTCGTGCGATAAATGCAAAATCGCTCAAATTTTCAAAATATGTCTTAAATGTAACGCAAAATTGGCGTTGCAAAATTTCTATATTGGATACGGGGACGGCTTGTTTTGAGTTATCATCACGGATGTTGTACACTTTTCTGCATCGTTTTACATTTAGGCTACAGGTCTGGCTCAGTTGTAAGACTTGTAAAAGTTTAGGCTTTTGTAGTGCGTTTTTGAAACCTAAGACTAAACCTGAACCTAATCGTGGCGGAAACGTACAAGTTTGGAGGCAAGGATGAGGTCGTTTCGAGCACTGGATTTTCCTAAGGTGCGGCCTATCATGATTTTTAGGGTAAATTTTCAAATTTGCTATACCTTGCTTAACCGCTTACGCGGAACACACTATGTGGCTGAAACATAGATTTATATATGCACTTACAATAAGCATCGTGCCTACTTAAAGGATAGTAAAAAATAACGGAAACCGATAGTGAACAAAATAACAAAAATGAAAAACGGAAATTAAAGTATGATGTTTTAAAGATGCGAATTTTTCCGCCAACAGAATTGTCAAAATTTTTGCAGCATATTTTTGTAATAAAAAATTGAAAAATATACGCAGTTTATAACCAAACCTTGAGCGCAAAACTAACCGAATTTTCAGTATTTCTACAACGAAAACGAACACCGATTTTTAGAGAAAACGGATACCCAGTTACGCCCTTCTAATAAGCATAAATTGTCGTTCTCTAATGGAAGTGGTTACAGACGATGCATGCAGCCTTAATTGACCGGTTCAATAGTTCACTGGTTTCGTTCTCGGATTTTTAAATAAACGATGATTTTTGTGTATTTGGTAAAATACACTTGTTCAGTATCATAAAAACTGTCGCGTCCGGATTTTTGTTACACCGAACACTTGAAACCCTTACGGATAAAACGAAGATTTTAACATTTATCTCGAAAATCTTTTTTTAAATATATTTTTAAGCTCATCTCGTTTCAGCGAGTAAATCGTTCGAGAATTTAGAGACTACGAGTAGTACAACGATAATACAACTTTATCCGGATTTTAAAAGTGTGAAAAATTAACATTTATTAATAGTGGTTTTAATTTATATAATTTTATGAGTTTCTGAGTGTGCTTTTGTTTGTTTTAAAGATAAACGCAGATTTATGTGAACAAGATTTTTGAGCAAGAAAACCCTAAGTTGAGAGCCCGTATTCTCGATAATGTTTGTAGCACCTATTAGAACTTGTTGATAGGTCTTGTAACTTTCGAAGCTGCGAATGCCGAGGCTCAAAACTCAGCTCATTTTTCTCATATAATTTGCTCTATTCCTGTGCCAATTTTGAGTTGACCAACTGCAATAGTTAGTGAGTTTGAACACCTGTTACTAACTTACGGCAGTTGCTATAAACATTTGAGAATCTGGGCCGAGATTAGATTATTTTATGGTGGTGCCGGAAACATTCTTCCAAACATTATAAAGGAAAGGTTCGCAATGGGCACACTAAACTATTCAATGAAACTCTATCATTTTTGAAATAACTCAAATTTCCTCTGTCGATTCTCATTCAGTTTATGGAAACTACAATAACTTTTATCTGTGTATGGTTTATTGCATTGCGGCAGACGTTTTGTTACATTTCGCAATCTTTGCTTGTATTTCTCAAAAATGTCTGGTACCTATCAGTTGTTGCTGAAACGTGTTACTCTTTTTGCACAGCAAAGCGGCAAATTTTAGCACATTTTTCGTATTTGATTTGGTCCGTCTTGTGCAAAATATGACGTCTGCATCTAATGAAATTTTTGAAACCTATTTACTAACTGGCGATAGGTACTATACAGAGTTGAGACTATGGCTTTTGGGTTAATAATTGGGTGAGCGTTACCTTGGATACGAAGTACAATATTGTTCGTATTGTTGAAATCCTGACGCATGCTTAACAAACGCAGCTGCAATTTGTGAACAATTCAAATTGCATTGATCCAAGGTGCAGAAAAATGCTCTAAAACAAAATCAGCCACTTTAATGACAGCCGGGTGCAACCAAAGGTGAATGTATCAAAGTAGAAGCCGGAGGTCAACAAAATTGCCGGCGACTTAGATGAAGCCGGAGGGGAGGCGAAATTAGGTTGTTAAAATGATGTTTAATTCGCTAATCTTAGCAAATAACGGTAAAGTTCTGTTAAATCTTTTAGTTTTACTCTTATTTTTACGAAATCTCGGCAATTTTTTCTCAAAATTCTACCAATAGTTAAAATGAAACGCAACAAACAAATAAACTTTGTTAAAATATGCAAAATTTGTCGTAGCCTCCGGCAAAAATACTCCGGAGCCGGAAGTCAATTTTCCGCCGTAGCGGAGGCAAGGCTCCGGTTGCACCTTAAATGATAGAAAACAACCTTTGTGCATACAAAACAGCCAAAATAAATATAGCATTTGCCGATAGTAGTGTAGTTTTTGACAATTTGTAACAGAGTTACAGGCAGCAACTGGTAATTTTTCCGTTCACCTTCTATGCCGCATGAATATTTTCTATTTCATCTGAGATCTAAGTTCAGTGTGACTCAAAATCCGAACATACAGATGGGACGAGTTTGCCTTGACCGCTCTTATATGGGAGGGAACTTGGTGGTCGTTGGGATAATTTTTTACTGCATATGCTGGTTTGCTGGTAAACAATGTGGATATACATCATTTTGTGTAAGTATATATTCACAACCTGAGCTGAGTGGCTCATAATGTGTTAAACACTTCAAGTAAACCAAAGAACTTCTTGTACAATTTCAGTTTCAAAAATTTTGTTTTTGGTTCCGAAAATTCTAAAATAAAAATCCCAAACGATAACTTACCTATTGAAACTAAGTATTTCTTGAACGTTTCCGAACAAATCTTTGATCCCGTCGTCGTTGATTTGGATATCGCAGCGCTTCTGCTCAAGACAAGCACGGTAGCCCTGAAATCAGAAATAAGACGAAAGATAATAGCTTAAACCTTAATTTAGATTTGCACGCCGTTAATCGATGTATATTGTTGTTTTGATGAATATATATTCACTAACTTAAACTTGACGGGCACCTAGAACGTCCAGGTTAAAACTACAAGTGTACAAGGCGACCGACTATGTACAGAAATCATCGTCTTGACTGCAAATGTAGCAACAGCATTAAATGAATTCTATACTAAAATTATTTCCTTTCTTAATCCATAAATCTTTTTGCCCTCTCTAATAACAATCCCTGGTTGCGAGCTTGCGAAAGTCAGATCTACTCCTATTTGAAATAGTAAACAAGTGGCAACTATTTGAGTAACAATTTACCTCAACAATTTCGTTTAAATCATTCACATAGACGCGTTCGGTGTCAAGTAATTCAAGCAAAACCCGAGTCACCAACGGTATTGTCTTGTTTGTTCCTTTTTCGGCGTCCAGCTTTTCTTCCAGCTGTTGTTGGTTTTTAAAATACATACTGTTCTCAAGCGTGTACAACGGTGAAATACCGGAAACTGGCTCAGAAGGTCCATTAGAATTGCTTCGGATAGCGCTGTCGATTTTCTTT
The DNA here is from genome assembly GCA_030248215.1 of Enoplolaimus lenunculus. NCBI lineage: Eukaryota > Metazoa > Nematoda > Enoplea > Enoplida > Thoracostomopsidae > Enoplolaimus > Enoplolaimus lenunculus. The sequence continues at coordinate 69,535 of JASANG010000707.1, read as the reverse complement.
TCGTCATTTTGTTTGTCTGTTTCTTCTTTCGTTGCGAACCTTAGAGATTTATTTAGATTTTGACATTCTACACTCGTGACTCTGGTGTCGACTTTCACTTCTGGCTCGTCTATGTTGCTACTTGGAGGCAACGAAGGTGGAACACCGCAATCCGGTGCAGCTGTCGATGACGATGCTGACGAACATGACGAAATGCGAGCGATTGAGTTGCGGCCAGACGAACACGAAGACGATCCACAGTCAACGCCGCTGCTTGATCGTAGTGACGACGACCGTCGCGAAAACGGCAACAGCGTCGATGACGTTGATGTCGAAGATGCTGGCGACTGAGTTGATATCGGTGATGTGATCGACGATGAAGTTGGCGACGTAATCAACGATGGATTTGGTGACGTCATCGACGATGGCGACGTTTCAGACTGGGCTTTCAGCGACATCAACGACGATTTATCCGATGGCGTCATCGACGATGTCACGGTCGCTGAAGACGTCAACGACGTCGACGTTGTTGACCACATCGACTGTGGCATCGACGATATCATTGACGATAACGGTGGCGACGACATCGTCATTGTCGTCATTGACACTGAACACGGTGACGTCATCAGTGTTGTTGAAGATCTTTTATTGAACTGAAACGATGCCAACTGTGCTGAAGACGTCATCGTAGATGACGTCGAAGTTGGATAGGTGTTTAAAGCAGATGCAGCATCCCAATGCATAGATTTTGACGCTAGGTATGCGGAAGTTCCACCGGATTCTGTCGAAATTGATGTTGCACAAGTTGAGATTGGGATGCAACCGGGAAAATGGGTTTGGTGTCTTCTGTTGTTGGGCTGATTTTCGCGATTGTTTTGAGGATAATCAACTAACATTTGGGAGTTTGCAAAAATAGGTTTGGCTTCGGGTGTAGTTTTGATGATAGTTCTATAGGGTAAGGCGACGTTGTCGTAAAGGTAACCATTGTCGGCTGGCTCTCTGGGATTGGCAGAGTTTGTGCGCGGCGGGCCGGGAGACGTATTGGCGAGTGTTATGGAGTTTGATAATCTTCCGAGTTGTTCAGAAATATTTTCTGAATATGATATTTGCGTGAGATTGCCGCAAGCTTGAGTTGAAATCGTAGGATTGACAGTGTGGGAAATCTCATGTGGTTCAAGTCGCTTTCCTTTTACACTCACAAATTCCTGAGGACCAATGTAATTACAATTTCCAAGCCCTGCCGCAAGATGTCTTACGCCAGGCAAACCATGGCTATTTCTACAGAACTCTTCATGAAGTTGTTGGCTACAAATTAATTTAGGCAAATGTTCACTAAAATTTGCGATTTGATCAGCTGGTTGAAAATTTTTCTGCGAAATCAACGAATCTCTGCTGTTTGTAGATGCATTATACAAATGACACTTATAACGATATTTTAAGCTTTCAACTGACGTTTCATCAAGCCACGAGATATTTTGCCTATCTTCAACAGATAATTTCTGCGGTGCTAATCTCGTTGACGGGCAGAAATCTAATTGGTTCAAAGTATTGCGGTTAATTTCATTCGAAGCGGTTGGAAACTGGAATGGAGTTTCTGAGCTGCTCGTGGCCATTTGACTTTTACGAGTAGATGCTGCGCTATGAACAGGCAAGGTATCATTGGCTGTTTCTACAATTCGCAAAAGGAGCGGTGCGAATTCCATTGGTTGAAAATGCTTTTGTAAAGATCAATAATATTTATTTCAGAGACATAAATTAACTATGCTATTGGTATTAACTAGTTTCAGTTACATTAGCAATCAACATAAAACGTATGTGTCCATGGGAAGATGAGGGTCATGGCAGTAGTATAAACATATTCTTAAACCTATGCCTCTTCGTAAAGATAAGCTTATGCTAAGTCTAGGCTAAATCCTAGAAATTACTCTCGGTCGGACCCTCAACTAGGCGAGCGTATCGTATAAGACATCAGACTGCATTTTATATTTCCTTTTGGTAAAAGCGGTGTCTATGTCCGAGTTCTTTATAAGCTCTTCAGATATTGATATTTTCAAGTTTCCCCGAAATAGCTTGAGCTTAGTTAGTATATAAGTTTTGGCTTTAAGTTGAAACTTACGCGTAGGCTTTGGCTTAAGATTTTATATATTCGATGGTAGTTTACAATATGGTTATTAAACTATAGAACTTTATAAACTGTTTTATTATTTCCAACGTTTAGTTTCATATTCATTTCCGGTAGAAAGATAGTTATAGGCCGGTAGAAAAGTTTAATGGAAAGCCCAAAGTGTAACATTATCTAACACGTGTTGTCACAATATAATACTATAAATTCTTTGAACCTCTTTTGACAAATATAGCACAGCTGTTGCACAAATCGGATAATTTCGAAGAAATATTTTGTCAAAATTTCACAACAATACCCACATAACGAAAATCTCCTTTGTTCGCACCTTCAATACAAAAGAATAAAATTGAATATAGTAATATATGTTTCTACGATCCGTAGCAAGGGGAATGGGCGAAACTTCTCTTGCGAACATAATTGTCCCCATGGCCAAAATTTCAAACGGCAGCAGAGTAGAAAAAATTCTAGGTTAAGAAAATTAATCTTACTTCCTCGTTAAATCTGCCGGCCCCATAGTACTAACAATTCTTTTGATTTGTGCCTGCTATTCTGTTCAAGACAACAATATTTTAGCAGTTGCTGAAAATAGCGAATTTGGATATTTTAATAAAATTTGCAACACACGTTTTTTCAAAATTTTCTAGCTTTAGTTTATTTTGTAAAATGCGGATACTTAAACGTAAAACTCTAGTGCTAAATTCAATAGGCAACTACAACAACAGTTTATGGCGCATTTAGCTCTATAAATGTGCAAAACTGCGAAACAGTCACTAAGCTAATTCTGAAGTAGTTTCAACAATTGTAGTGCAGGCTCGTAACCAGAGTGCCTTGCTAGGAGGGCAAAATTTTTTAGGAGGGGTGTACAAGGGTTTTCAATGACTTATATACTACAAGCAATGTTAAAAAATTTTCTAGGGAAGCTAAAAATTTCACGGGGGGAGCTAAGCCCACCTGGCCCCTCCTTGGCTACGGTTGTGTTGCAGAGCTGTAACTGTACGGAAACAGTTTCATGTTAGGAATTGACGTAAGCTTTTTTGCATTGAAGGCTTTTAGCATCACCACACGGATCATATATCTGTTTAATGCGTAACCAGCGACCGCTTTCACGTTTTATAAATTTTCATACTGCAGGGATGTGCCGATTAATTACTAAACACTTCGCATTGTGTATTATTTCACGAGCACGTTTGAGTTGATCGTAGCATTATCATAAAATAAACTTATTTTATTTTGAGTATAAATATATATTTACTCAAATTGTAAAGATGTCAGTTAGTTTGACGTTGACATTTCTAAATGCATAAAATGAAACGGCTTGTTTTTTGCTAGTTTATTTCTATCTTCTAGCATCGATAAAATCATACAGTAGTGACCCGAATAAGAGGGGCACTGATATTTATTTGGCTTCTCCAGAGGGTCACTCCTGTTATTCGGTTACGGACTGTGATTTCTTTTTAACCCGCCCTTCGATACTTATATATTTGCGGTATAGTAACTGTTCGTTATTTGAGTATGTACTTTCAAAACGAAGTATGCTTTAAAGTTTCGAACTAAATGTATTTGGTGCTGGAGTCATATATACACTAACATTTGAGTTAATTGACATTTATGGACTCTAATTAGGGTTTAGGAACTGTATCCGCTTACGGACTCTTATTAAGGATACGGACTTCAAACGATTGAGACTTAATATGGTAATCCCTCTTATTACCCCCTCTTATTCGGGTCACTACAGTAGCTTTGTTTCTTTGAAGACAACTGCATCGGTAGCGAAATTCTGAATTTCACAAAAAGGAAATTTATGTATTGTCAAAGTTTTGAGAAAATTAAGTTGTTTCTTTCAAAAATTTCATTTGAGGTCATGCTTGCTTTTTAATATTTTTTAAACATTTTAAATACCATTTTGATAACATTTAGGAAAGTTTGGTTTTTACATGCCGAAAAATTTATCACGGTCAGAACCAGAAAATCATTTGAGAGTAAATAGCTCTAAGGTATAAAGAAATTTTGGAAATGAATCCTTGAGAACGCTAATTGCAAGCGACTCGTAATCAATTATTTTATGCCAGACAAAAACAACAAATATAAAAAACAACGCGAATATACAAATTCAAAATCCGTTTATCACAGGTTTAATAACTGTTTTTGTATCCGCGAAAATTAACAAATTACGCGACCCAAAAAACCATAAAATTAATATTGAAATATTCATTTTAATCGTACACAAATCGACCGCACCTCATCTGTCAAAAATATGTTTAAGGCCTTGAAAATGAAAGCATTCGCCCGCAAGTATTTTTCGAAAAAATAAACTTTATGAAAATCATATTTAAACGTCAAAAAGTAAATTTTTTCGTCAAAAAACCTACGGCCCGTGACATAACTATCTGCAAAAATCCGCAATTCTAATGATATTTAAAGATTGATCAGCAGCGAACTACAATATCGAGGGCAACAGAGAAGCGGTGTAATTCAAAAACTTTTCAGGGGGGAGGCACAGTGCTCTACGCAATTATTGTGTACATATGTATCTATTTACGTGTAAATACATATATTTTACATACCACATGTATAGTTCCTGCAACGTAAAAGGCAGTACGCGAAGAAAACGAAATCGTTGGAAACTTTCTTGATAATTGTAAATTTTTCCTGTTATAACTTCAGCTGATAGATAAAGGTCGCTAGGTTGCTAAAACATGACTTAAATTGATCTTTGAATTGTCTTGAACCAATATTAAAAATAGGACTTCAATTTGAGTAAATATTGTTCCAATAACGTGCTGTCAAACAGGCAGGTCGTTAGGATAGACAGGCTCCATCAAACAGGTCCGAGGGAGCCCCACCAAAATGTTTTACAGCTCTATAGCTTCGTGATCTGCGAAAACCCTTTTGGTTGGCAAAAATGGGCCCCAAATTGGGGGTTTGGAGGCGTTTCCGCTGGCACTGGTGTCAAGTTGTGAAAATTGTTTAGCTCCAGAGCCGCGAGTAGACTATTAAATCAAGCCTTGTTGATGCGTTTTAAGTTTTGGAAAATCGCACAGTAAAATGACGATTGAAAGTCACAAATGCAAAACAAAAGAATCTATGAATTGCGTCAAAATCGCACTTAATACTCAGAAAAAAATTCCGATCAAAAGTTACTGATAAATGTTGCATGAAAGTGACAAAAGTATGCATATGAACACATTTACATACTTGAAGCTTAACTTGCTATACTTACGACAAAACCAACAAGTATAAAAATATAATGCACTCGAATTCTGTAATTGACCTAGGTGATATGGTAATTAGCGTGTAGCTAAGTAATTTTTAAGTGATCCAATTTCTAAACGCTATATGTAAATTTTTTATACAAGAAAACCCAAAAGCGAACAGCGTACAAAAAACCCAACACAATTGCCATAGTTACCGTAGCGTAGCGTATATATTAATTAAATAGTAGCTAGCTATTAATTTCTCTATTTTAGAAGTTTATAAACAGTTATATTAACATTCCTCGCATTTGCAAACTTTCAGTTCTAAAATTAGATTGCTTGTAACCGTAAGAATTAGTGACTGATGTAACAAGTCGTAATTCAGACGTAATCAAGTATGCAAATTAGCCCGTAGCTAGTAAACTGCTTAGAATTTAAACGTCCCAATACAAGGTTAACATCTCAGAATGAGGTGGCTTTCAAACATTATAAGCTTATCGACATCCGTTCAGCGGTTCCTGGTATTCAAGAGTATCTGTAACATTTTGGCTTTGCGAATATACTGTTTGTAGTACGCATAAATTTCCGTCAAAATAGATTGTGTGCCCTGCCCTAACTGTTTTAAAATTCAGGATTCTCTTCACTATAACTTGTATTAACCTTTTTCAAATAGTGTAGGCTGTAGATTGCGAGCAACCTAGGGCAGTTTGTGTAAAGAGTGAATTGATACACAACACGCAGTGTTTAAAACAATGGCCCATGTATATATCAGGGGCTTCCACTTTTGCAGGGTGGAAAACTTACGACCAGGAGTGCATCGCAGCCACTCCTGTATGACGACCTGATTTTTCATTGGTTGGTAGGAAAAATCGCGGGCATAGGTTTTGCGGTGGAAAAATGGAAAATTCATAAGCCTGCATATTCCCTGGTTCGGTAGGGAAAATCTGTAATGTAAAGTTTGTTTGGAAAACGGGAAAAGTGGAAAATTTAAAAGCTTACATTATTCCTGGGTTGGTAGGGAAAATTTGAAGCATAGGTTTTGGTTGGAAAACGGGAAAAGTGGAAAATTTAAACGCTTTGATTTTCCCTTGGTTGGTAGGGAAAATCTGTAGTGTAAAAGTTTGTTTGGAAAACGGGAAAAGTGGAAATTTTAAAAGCTTACATTATTTCTTGATTGGTAGGAAAATTTGAAGCATAGGTTTTGGTTGGAAAACGGGAAAAGTGGAAAATTTAAACGCCTAGATTTTCCCTTGGTTGGTAGGGAAAATCTGCAGCATAGGTTTTGTTTGGAAAACGGGAAAATTGGAAAATATAAACGCCTAAATTTACCCTGGGTTGGTAGAAAAATTCTGAAGCATTGGTTTTGTTTTTAAAACGGGAAAAGTGGAAAATTTCTACGTCTAGATGTCCCCTTGGTTGGAAGGAAAAATCTAAAGCATAGGTTTTGTTTGGAAAACGGGAAAAGTAGAAAATTCCAATGGAACGATTTAACAACACAGCAGATATTTGCTAAAATTAATAAGTTAAATATCATTTAAACGACCTGATTTCACCTCACCTGCGGCATCATATCCAGTTCCAGCTACTTTTGTTCACTTCCGGCTCCGGATCTGGCATTTTTCACCTCCGGTTGCATCCTACAAACTAACAGGCAGGGGAACAGTGCAATGAACAAAATCTACTTTACACAGTTAAACCTAAATGAGCAGAGCATTTACCCGAAATAATACATGATTATTAAATATATCAGATTATGATAGTCTCAGCACAAGATTGGTCAAAACAAGATACCACCGAGTGCCCCAGTATTATCAGAACATAAGTCTGTTAACAAAGTCGACGCTTTGAGTGACGCCTTAAGGTTGTAAAAAAGTTTTAATTTGTTTTAAAGACGTTGTTGGCTAATGGCCGGAAAGCCGAGGAAACAAAAATATATCAAATTTGGTCGTCGCTGACTTCCAACCCAGGGTAAATCTAGGCGTTTAAATTTTCCACTTTTCCCATTTTCCAACCAAAACCTATGCTTCAGATTTTCCCTACCACCCAAGGTAAATCTATGCCTTTAAATTTTCCACTTTTCCCGTTTTCCAACCAAAACCTATTCTTCAGATTTTCCCTACCAACCTGAGGTATATCTAGGCCTTTAAATTTTCAACTTTTCCCGTATTCCAACCGAAACCTATGCTTCAGATATTCGCCACCAACCCAGGGTAAATCTAGGCATTGAAATTTTCCACTTTTCCCGTTTTCCAACCAAAACCTATGCTTCAGATTTTCCCTGCCAAGCTAAGGTAAATCTAAGTCTTTAAATTTTCCACTTTTCCCATTTTCCAACCAAAACCTATGCTTCAGATTTTCCCTACCACCCAAGGTAAATCTATGCCTTTAAATTTTCCACTTTTCCCGTTTTCCAACCAAAACCTATTCTTCAGATTTTCCCTACCAACCTAAGGTATATCTAGGCCTTTAAATTTTTCACTTTTCCCTTTTTCCAACCAAAACCTATGCTTCAGATTTTCCCTACCAACCTAAGGTAAATCAAGGCCTTTAAATTTTCCACTTTTCCCGTTTTTCAACCAAAACCTATGCTTCAGATTTTCCCTACCAACCGAAGGTACATCTAGGCCTTTAAATTTTCCACTTTTCCCTTTTTCCAACCAAAACCTATGCTTCAGATTTTCCCTACCAACCTAAGGTAAATCTAGGCCTTTAAATTTTCCACTTTTCCCGTTTTCCAACCAAAACCTATGCTTCAGATTTTCCCTACCAACTTAAATTAAATCTAGGCCTTTAAATTTTCCACTTTTCCCATTTTCCAACCAAAACCTATGCTTCATATTTTCCCTACCAACCTAAGGTAATCTAGGCCTTTAAATTTTCCACTTTTCCCGTTTTCCAACCAAAATCTATAATTCAGATTTTCCCTACCAAGCCGGGGTAAATCTAAGCATTAAAATTTTCCACTTTTCCCGTTTTCCAACCAAAACCTATGCCTTACGCTTGAATTTTCCACTTTTCCCGTTTTCCAACCGAAACCTTTGCTTCAGGTTTTCCCTACCAACCCAGGATAAAAATCTAGGCATTAGAATTTTCCACTTTTCCCGTTTTCCAACCAAATCCTATGCTTCGGATTTTCCTTACCAACCCAGGGAAAAAATCTAGGCATTAGAAGAATTTTGGAGTTTTCCCGTTTTCCAACCAAAACCTATACCCTACGCTTGAATTTTCCACTTTTCCACTTTTCCCGTTTTCCAACCATCGCTTTAGATTTCTCTTACTAACCAAGAAAATATCTAGGCATTTCAATTTTCCACTTTTCCCGTTTTCGAACCAAAACCCATGCTTCATATTTCCCTACCAACCCAGGGGAAAATCTAGGCATTAGAATTTTACACTTTCCCGTTTTTCAACCAAAACCTATGCTTCAGATTTTCCCTACCAACACAGGGGAAAATCTAGGCATTAGAATTTTCCACTTTTCCCGTCTTCCTACCAAAACCTATGCTTCACATTTCCCTACCAACCTACGGTAAAATCTAGGCATTAATTTTTTTAATTTTCCTACCAAATCAGCGGAAAATTTAGCCGTCATACAGGAGTGGCTGCGCTGCACTCCTGGTTATAAGTTTTCCACCGTGGAAAACTGGAAGCCCCTGTGCTATACATTGGCCAAAACAATTACAACGCGTATGCACTGTAAATTCCAGTCAGTTGATTTTTATTCTGAATGAGTTGAATCCACTGAGAGGTCTGAGTTCTGAATTAGGTCTTTCAGAACTCAGAAATCAGAACTGATATAACCGACCCTAAATTAATTTGTCAACTCACCCGAAATTAAATCAAGTCAGAGTGAGTTAATAGCTACTGTTATAAACCTAGAAATAGCCAGAAATAAAATTCTCTCTTTGAATTGATTAATCAACTCATTAGAATTTACAGTGTGCGCAGTGCGGAATCTAAACAAAACACGACGGCCTGCTTGGACTCAAGAGTAAGCCTCAGATGAGGTGGCCCATTTGCTTTAGCGGCCCGTTTGGTCGTTTACAGGGGCCCTGACCCTCTGGTTAACCTGTTGCGTAGTCTATGAACAAAGCGATAACAGCCTGCACCTGGTTAAAATGGTGATGATCGGTGCTACACACATTTGACAATATGGGCCTTGGTGTCCGCCATGCTTGCTACAGCGTTTTTGCTGTAAACCAAATACGAATTGAGTTGAACGCTGGATTGAATTCAAATGTCCACTCATAATTCTTGCTTATCAAACCGAAATTACATTAAACAGTTTACTAATCCTTACTTCACAACTTCAAAGTATTAATAATCACATAAAAAACGAGAAAATTTTTCATCAATTTTAAGGTAGATTTTTTGTTCGCGATTTGAGTAAAAAATTTACAATTTTAAATTTTTTCTCAAAATACTCGCGTCGCATTATGGAAGGCAGTATCAGTCTTTTATGGTAACTGCACTGGCGCGTTCGAGGGGACGATCCAGGCCGTGACCCGAACACGGATCAAAACCAAAACATTTTGTATTAAGATTTAGTATATACTATAGACTGCATTTAGCTTTTAGTTCGCTAAACTTTTCACTATTTTATATATCGCGCGGCCACTGCCGTCAGAAATTTTTGGATCTGCCACTGATTATCTGATAAATGTATACACGATTTTAAAGGATATTTTTGTAAAAAACCCACCGCGAGAACTTGGGCTATTAAGTATTCTTTAAAATTACAGATTTTAATCGAATTTTGTAATATTACTAAAATATAAATCAGAGAAAGAATTTGAAAATTACAAAAATGAAAATATATGGAGATATCCATACAAATAGCTGTTGTCTTACACCGGGGCGTATCGAATCGATTGGCTGGGCTACGGCATCTCGTAATCCAGTTTAGATTCTCTTTTTGTTTGATTACAAAAGCATTGTGTTGTTGAATAACGGTAAACAATTTGCTCATTCTATTTCAAGAGCTAATATTTTATCCAAATTTTAACATACGACACTGTGCATATATATGAACGCTGCATAAACTACATTATATATATATATAAATATATATATGTATATATATATATGTATATAACAAATAGGTATTGATGTTTTGTTTCTTTTTGCCTGCCGAAACTTTAAAATCATTGAGCAGAAAAAAATGAAAATTAAACAAAAATTTTTCAGTCGAAAAAGGTGTAAAATTATACTATCTCATAAATGTTACAAACTAAATTTTTTGAACTGGCAATCCGACTAATTTGTCCGGCCGGCCGTCTATGAATCTTATGTAACAAGGTCGAACACACACACTGGGCATAACATAAAACAAATTTCAAAGATAGAAACTTTTTAAAAAAGATTGATGCACTTAAAGAACCAAAATTTAAAAAAATTTTCGTGTTGAGCTGTCGGGATAACAAATTTGCAGTGGCAATCTTAAAAAATTAAAATTGGCAACAAATTAGTTAATTTGTTTGAAACCGTATTCCTCTATTAACTGGAGATACGCGTTTTCCTCAGAACAAGGGTCCACTGCTAGCGAGCATGGATGCGGCTTGAATTTTGGATAGGGGTATGTGGGCGGTGTTTTCGAGCAAGAGTAGATAATAATCGCTATTAAGCAAGAATGTGGAAAGGGACACATTCTGTGCGGGAAAGAATGTACCCGGCATGCGTTGCGTTTTTGCCCTACCCCCTCATTTATAGGGGGACAACCGGTGCGAACCAAAGCACTTTATGTATGCAGCATCAAACATGCTCCACTTGTAGTTTAACATAGGGGTATTCATGTGACAGAGACCACCCCAGTAAACAAGGGGGAAGTCGGCCAAAAACGCAACGCCCGGTGGTACAATTTGTACATGCGGGACTCCAAGAATTGCACGCTCTTGTAATTATCCACTCTAGCTTTGAGTAAGCCATAGACCAGGGTGGCAGTGTCAAACCGTTTTTTAAATATTTTGACTCTATATTAACTGCCTAAATAAAATAAGCTAATGAAATACAGAGTGTTGCAGTTACACGTCCTTACGCGTCTGTGATGGCATCCATACGTAAAAACCAAGCTTATGATTAGGAGCGAAGCTGACATTAATATTAGTTAGAGCTAATAAGAAAAATCTTGCAATACTAAAACTGTAAAACATTTGAAAGAATTTTATTTTGTAAATACACTTAAATTGGCGGAAAGCAATTTCTCGTAAAATTCGCATATTTTAAATCGGACCAGAATTTGTTTACAAAAAATTAGAAAGTAGAAAGAATCATATTTCAAACTTTGAGAGAAAGAGAGAGGTGCTGATGAGCTGATGTGGTACCTTGTTTGAGGCCAAAACCATCGTGTCTATAACGATTACACAACATATAGTGATGGGCGTCGGATATTTTGCATAATTGGTTATTCAGTGGTTTTTGGTCGAAAATGTTTCGGTTCTTTTAAATATATTCATTTTTAGAAATACACCCGAATTTATTTCATATTTTGCAGACGAATAAGGTGTGGCTGGACGAAATATACCTCCCCGAAATACCTTAAGGAACAATAAAGTAGACACAATTGCAGCTCTTCAAGCCCATGTAAAGACAACGAGTGGAACGTTTTTCTGTGGGCGTGCAATAGAGCAAGCTTAAGTTTGAGACTAACTTCTTTGCAAGTGCAAAAGATTGAGACTAACTTCTTTGCTAGAGAAAGCTTAAGCTTTAGAATTATTTCGTTGTTTAGGCTTAGGCATAGGGTTAGGATTGAGTATAAGCTCACTGTTGTCGTTATGCTCAGGCTTAGGCTTATGTTTAAGCTTAGGAATATGCTTATACTACGGCCCCGTTCTATACATTGGACCGTATACTTCGGAACATAATTACCATGCTGGATTTTTAGAAGAAAGTACGCTTAGGTTCGCTGTGCTCGCTCTCAAAAGCTTTTAGCTTATTCCTTTCCTAAATAAAATATTAACAACGTCATAGAAATACTGGTGCCATAGTAATGCTTTATGATAGAAACGTGCTTCCTCGTTTAATTGTACACTAATTTCGCTCACAAATATAACAAATTGGAAAATATCAGACCCCGGCATTGGGCAAATAACCTTGTGCTCTCTGAAAACATTTACAAATTTTGCCGGCGGCCAAATTTCGAAGACCCACGAAACCATTTTGCAGGACAATATATGGGGGTAGGAAAATTTTTGTCAGACTCACCCGGACAGAGTGGTATGGTAAAATAATTAATCTTTTGCTTATGGGTTTTTCTCAATTAAGGTTTTGTTTATAGCGATGGGTGGTAGTGCCATTTATGAACGTTCTGGCTCTGCCAAATCAATGCAGCCTCCAAAACCTTTGCAATTTGGTGGTGCATAATTTTTAAAACTGCAGGCATATTTACCAATTTACTTCATTGACCATTATATGCTCATTTTGGAAACAACACATTGGTACTGTTGTGTTTCCAAAATAAGTCTTATGGTCAATGAACAAAATTGGCTATTCCAGTCTGTATCACAGATCGAAGGCCAAGTGTTTGAAAGTTGATGTTACCTGTAGGAAACTATGTTTATCCGTTCTACAATAACATAAGTAAATTAGAAAACTTTTCTTGTTAGTACCATGCTAAGAAAGCAAAAAGGGTCTACTGCGAAGGAAAATGAAGCAGTATGGTTCAGAATTAAAAGATTTACTGATCAAAATAGCGAAACACTTTAGTTATCTCATCCGAGAGCAAATTAACTAACTTGAAGTTAGATTTCAGATAAAATAAACGTTCAAAAGGCAAAAATTGAAATATTAACAATTTCATTTCTAAGATGTTTCATGAGGAAAATATTTAAATATTTACAATTTCATTTTTAAAATGTTTTGTTATATTGCGGTGACAGCTTTCAACGTAATTTTCAGTTTATGAACAATATTTCAAAAATAAAAAAAAGAAAAATAAAGCACAGAAAAAACTTTACTATAAAGCCAGAAATACAGCACCAAAAACGCGATGGAGACCAACAAATCAAAACATCGTTGGGAGATGATAAAAACAAAAACTATTAATATTCTACCCGCTGTTAATTTTTCGTTGCCAATTTTATACAGGGGCCAGTCACAGTCAAAATATGCCGGCTCAGCGGCAACTTCAAACTTTATTCCATAGATGACTCATTTTGTTTTAAGAAAATATGGCTAAGAATAGATCTCGATCACTTTCAAAGCCATTTTCTACCTGTGAATATGGTGCAGTCGCAATATGATGCTTAAACGCTTTAAAATTAACCATATTTCAATTAACATGAAATTTTATATTAGGCCTATAGTCTGGATATAGCAAGGATTTTTGGTTCCAGGTGAGCCACACTGGTTGAAAAAGCGATTGATGGGTAGTGAACAGAAATTATTTTTTCAAATTTATTGACTTTCAAGCCCTTAGGCTCCATTTGGTACTACCTAAGTAGTATTCAACTTTTATTTTTCCCATTTTGAAGTCTTTTTTATTTTCTCTATTTTTAAGTTTCAAATTTCAGATTTTTAAGTTAAATAGCTAAAATATTATAGCTTGGAGGTAACTACTCCATACGTTATATTACCACTGCTTCGCATGCAGATCATTACATCTCAGCTATCGCGTATGTAATATTTTGGTGATAAATATTTCCAAACCTATTTGAAACGGCCTTGGTACACCTGGTCTCACTTCGGGATACGCCCCTACTCTAAAAGCAATTATAATATATTTCCAAAAACAGATATATATGCATATATATACATATATACATATATATACTTTTATATACTTATATAAATATATATACGGTTTAGTAATAAAAACTTTGTGAAAATTTTAAACTTTCGCCCTTAAAACATTAATAATAGCTTTGCTTTTTAAAATGAAATTTCAAACTTTTGCCTATCTGAAAGTTATTAATATGCTTTTTTCATCAACCGGCGCGGACCGGCACAATTCTAAACGTAAAATGGGAATAAAAATACACCATTTTTCGCTTTAAAAAATAAATATATTTTCTCTCAAATTTGAAATGATTAAGCATTTATCGCTATTAGTTATGGCTTCAATTGTAAAATTAGTTTACGAAACGCATTGCAGTTTCCATTTTAAGCGTTTAATTCCAGAACTTTACAACAGCGTAGTCATAGGGAGACAGAAGACCAGAACGTCCAAAAAGTTTTTGAAATAAGTTTCTGTTTATAAAAAATAAAGCTGGGACAAAATGATTAACAAAGCAACAATTTTCCTGCAAGATATGCACAAGCAACAAATAAGATTCCCGCAAGATATTCGGGTTCGTACAACGATGCCATTATAAGGTCCTGCTCACACCCCCGGAGCCGCAGCTCAATCGTAAACCTGCGTGCGAAAAGTATGGAGACAGAAATTATTTTTTTTCAAGAGGTGTCAAACAAATCTGCAGTAGCTAACTTAAAAGCGGGGGGGAGGGCACCGAATTCGCCAAAGAGTTCAATCTTTGACAGCCAAGTAACAGCTAAAAAACAAGCAGCGTAATTACAAAAATCTCCACGAGCGAAACAAGCAATAAGTCATCAAATTTTCTGCATTAATTGTTTTAAATTCCAACACAAAACATTAGTTATGGTTAGTTTTTGGGAGTCTCAGCGCACAGTGCATGTTTCAGCTTGAACCAAAGACTGAGCCTAAATATAAGCCTCACCGCCCAATCTTCAAGTCCAACGGTCTCTATTACCCAATGGGCAGGTCTCTGTAGCAATGACTGTAACAATGAAATCTGTCTTCACAAATGAAATCCGTTGTTTTTTCTAAACAAATAATTTTACCTCGTACCGCGTCACATTAATGTTTTATAGGTTGGATTTCAAAATAAATATTGTCTCAAAATTTCGAAACAAAGAAATTTAAATAAATATGATTTTAAAGTACAGACTTGAAGATGCAGATCTCGTATACCTGGCTAGCTAATATTTAGAAATCAGAAAAAAAGTTCGTGTCGGAACAAAGGTGTCGTGTAGCCTGAGGGTAGAGGTTCAATCTCCCATGGGATTTTTGTCAAATGGTTTTTGGATACGTTTTAACTTAGTAGCACATGCAAATCGCATTCCACACAGATGACGGTGATGTGATTAAATTTCAACGTAAGTGAGTGGAAAATCAAAAAATTTAGGTATTTGTCCTCAGATAGTTTTCAAATTTGACCCGCAACGTTGAGTGTACCGGTTGATGATTCGCATCAAATAATACAGGGAATGCATACCATTTAAAAAAGTTTCTTACAATAAGATACATTTTATGTAAATATGAACGCAAGTAAACTCAGATACGGGAGAGACGGTCAAGATACGATCTTACATAGAACAATCGGCAAAACTTCAAATATTGTCACAGAGCGTTCAAAACGAGCACTTATTTTAAGTATTTTGGATGTGTAATGGCGGCTAGCGTATTAACGGATAGCAAAAATGACAAAAACAGAAACGGATAGCGATCAAAATAACTGACCATTTTTAGTAAATGCAACCAACGCAGTATCCCGATAACACTTTTAACTAAAGGATCTGGTGAAATCAGGTTAAACGTCAGAAACAAGAAATATGGCCTGAGAACTAGAAGCGCTTAACTGGGTCCAACTGAAAGCCTCCATAAGCGTTATAGAACGCCAGACAACGATCCAATTATATTTGGTGGCAGAAGGGTATCACATGGCAGATAGACGGAAAATATCGAATCCTGCAACTTCTTGAAAAAAGCAAGCAAAGCCCGTTTTAAACAGGCTTTACAACATTTATTTAAAGCCTGAAGGTACAAAAATTTACATGAGGGTATGCCATCTCGAACGAAAATTGTAGCTACGCTTTTGTACACAAGTTTCTAGTTTCTCAGACTATTTCTCATTATATATTTCCGGATGTCCAACGATATTCTTAAATCGCAAACGCAACGGCTCTTTCTTAATAAATTTTAAATAATTTATAGGCTTTAGTAAGTTGGTCTGGTATAGGCAATAATCGATAGGCGGCGGATGGCGTTCCTCACACTCTAAAATACTTTGATCACCAGAGTAAAATTTTTTGGCCGGTTTATAAACGATGTTTGAAATTAAGGCGTGCCTGACTTGAAAGTTTTTCTGCCCCATCCGTCGTGATGGGCTGGCTACGGGCCAGAAGCTCTAAATAACGCAAAGATTTGAAAAATTAATTTTAGCTGAAAAATGTAACATTTTCATGATCTTAGCATTAATATGCACATGAATAAACAATTTTCGTTGATAGATAGAACATACTAAAATCTTGGGGATACAGAGAGAAATTTACTCATTAAATTGCAAAACAGTATACACACTGAAAATGTCATTTACATTTTAGCATAACACAGATATAATTAAAACACACAAAAACAGCCACCGCAATAATGTACAGGTCAGAAACGGGACGGTTTCCTGTGGGACTGGAATAGACTAACTTACGCTTACGTTTAGGCTTATTAATATGCTACGTTTCTATTCTATATTTTGGCCACTTAAAAATCGGTCCACAACTTTTTATTGAGTGGCATAATTTTTCTTAAGAGGACTTCGCCCCTCCACAACATCTGTTCTAACAAGCCAACCAATTATAGGGGGTTAAAATGTTTCAAAGGCGTCATCGGATGATCTGTATAAAGTGGGTCCATAACAGCTTGCTGAGTAGCATTAATTTGTTCAGAAATAGATATATACGCCTCTCCACAACTTTTGTAATTCTGCCTGCTCTAAAACGACAATACAAAGATTTATTTAGATTCACATGTTGCCTGGTACAACTTTAGATATCAGCTGAATGATGAACTTAACTTTTCTCTTGATTCAAGGCTTTATTATGAAACTTCGAAATATATTCATTTTGTTTATCGGGACGCAGCCGGCTTGTTCCAGATTACAGGAAGCCTTTAACAGTAATAATCCTTGCGTCTGACAACTGCAAAACTTAAGAGTTGATTAGCTTTTTGTTTGAAAATTTGGAGCGGTTTAGGTTCAAGTTAAGGAACAGAGGTCTGACATCTGTTTACCCTCTGTTCGTAATGAAAGTAAATATATAATTCGGTATGTGTTCTTCAAAAGAATAAAGATATTTTTATTAAACATCGCTCACAATGACGCCGTGGATACTGGTTCGCGGTGACTGATTGAGATGTGGCATTATCAGAGTTGTGTCGAAACTTTAGGGTGCGTAAAAGGATGATTTAAGTTATAAACTGTACGAAATGGCTATACATCTGTAGTCAGTGAACCGACGATAAAGAAAGATGCTTGGAAAAAATTATTGGAGGGGGTCCTGAAGGTACTCCCCTCAAATTGATGGGCGTTGTCGCATGGGATCATAATCATTGTGTGCTTGCAGCTTGATGTTATAAACTACAACAGCTGTCGGCGAATAGCAAATATAGGACCGTGTGTCTGTTTCTGATAGAGGGTATATAAAAGTGACCGGATTGTTTAGCTGTGGACCCATGAACACATAAAGGCCGTAAGACTAGTATAAGTATTTCTAAATCTCCGCGTGTGCCTAGGCTTCTGCGTACGGATCGGCCTATAACAAAGCCTAAACCTAAGTCTAAGCGTATAAGCAAAACATTCGTCTAAAGCTTAAGCTTATGCTCTATATATTGCAGTCCCGCAAAAAACGGTACGCCCTGAGCGATACATGAGCGCAGCTAAGAAGCCAAGAAAGGAAACTTGCTCGATATGATTGAAAGTTCTCTTTCAAATAGAGTCAAAAATTTCAATAGCAACAAGGTACAAAAAAAAGTTGTCGCTAATGAAACGCATTGTATTTCAACCTATTACAGTAGTACCGCAGCGATAATTTTGAAACTAAAATTGTTCATTAGAGCTTAGATTGATTTTTCATTCCAAACTATTAACAAAAATGACAGGACACAATTAAAAAACAATCCGAGTCAATATTTGAATTGCCAGCTTTTGCAGTGTAAAAATTAGAACCGTGACTCGAAAGATAAGTAGTAAAACAACATCTGTTGACCGCAATACCTTCTTGTATATTCACACTTATCTTCGCTGTTGCCAAACTGTGAAAAGATAAATAATTCTCAAAATTGCGCAGAACAAGTAAACATAAATTCCTCGACGACTTTCCCTCTATTTATAAAACTATGAAAATGACGCTGCCTATTTATGGTATTGTCTTGTTTATAAATTCGCGAGAAATGTGAGAAAATATTTATGTCATGGAAGAACACAAAACTTTAAATTTATTCAAAAATATGCACCATGCAACAAAATATTGAATTGATATGACTGTCAAATTTAATAAGGTGGTCACTGAAGGCATATACTTACCCTAACAGCGATCAAAACCAAACCTTTATTAGGATTAAGTACTGAAAATTGTCAATGTCTTTGGTATCAATTTTTGATTCACTAAGTTATATTGCGACCCGTCTATGCTCTTCAAAAAATTTCCGGATCCGCCGCAGAAATCGACTACGGGCAGAGCCAAGATTTCGTTTCAAAAGAAAGCATAACTCTTAAAATGTCTTTCCATTCATCACAGCTCATGACAATTTTTGGCCCTTTGGGACGGTAAATTATACAAGTGATCAGGCTCTAATTTTTCTCAACCCACCACGAATTTTGTGGGGATACATATCCTGTACGCATCTCCATGTATACGTCCCATGTCGTTGATCGTGAGTTAGTAAAATATATTTAAATTGCTTTAATTTCAACCTTGAGTTGAACGATAATATGTTAAGTATCTGACACCAGCAAGGATTGCCTGGGTCGAACTTGCTAGTAAAGGTACCCAAGTAAGTACGAATAATTCTTACGTTACAATAAGATATTTAACAATTCATTTTTAGTAAAATTTATTTTTATTTGTGTTTTTAAGAAATTTTGAATCAAACAAAGCTCCACCCCTTTTATGGTATCAATTAATGAAAAGTGCCCACTAAGTTGTACGGAGTGGAATTTTTAATTGATTCGAAAGATTTTGCAGTTGAATTTTGGCAGCGTTTGTTTGCATCTTGTGCTCCAGCTGATTGTTTTTCCGTATTTTGCAATAAACTATGTTGTTGCCCCATCACGGAGACCATTTGCTATAAAAGCAACACTGCGCAAACTGATGTATGATATTATACGTATACAATATATATGTGCAGAACAAAATCTCTTCAAAACGTGACAACCTACTCTGCCTTTTGCGTGAAGTTCACAGTTGAACCGAGCAAAGGTAACTTAAAATTCGATCTAACATCGACTGGCATTAAAATTGCCCATGGTATTTTCATTTTTTGATAAAATTTGGAGACCGTGACCATTTAAAAAATAATTACATAACCGAGTATTTTTCATCTTACAGACTGTCCCAAATTTCATCAGGGCCGCCGGGCATTTGCTCGGTACTTTCAGCTACATAATCAGCAAGCAGCCCCTAAAAGCGGCAATTGAGACAGGGTAAGTAAATAGCCGAGCGAATTCTTTAATGAATGCTCTTTTTAACCAAATCAATTGAGCTAATATCAGCAGCAATTAATTAGACATATCGCGGTTCGTAAAACTATTTAGCAATAGCAATAGATCACGATTCAAGACTGAAGTTGACCTAGAACGTACCTAAATGACTCAACCGTGATGCTAGTTTATCACTAAATTGCCGTCATTTAACTATATAAAAGTTATAAGGGAAGTTCTATGACACATTTTTGCTCTTTGCGTACGCAAACTGAATGAAAAGACGTTTATTTTTGCGGTTTGTGCTAAATTAGTCGACTGCGCTTGTTTGTGAGATTGTTTCTGCCAGAAAAAAATCCGTGTGGGTCTTTTTGAAGTCTTAAAATTTCAGTCCAACTTAAGGATGAATCCGTATTCCAAATGCGTATAGCACCATGTCACCAGTTAGTGATGGGTTTTGAAAATCGTGAAGTTCTCTGGTTACCGATGTCAAATTCACTGAATCTAAAAAATGTGCCGAATTTCAAAGCTCACCAATTATATACTGATTAGAAAGTTACATGACCAATCACCAGGGTGTAAAACCGGATATGCGTTTTCATTTCCGGTAAAAATCGGTATCGGTTTTCGTTTTCGTTATAGAAGTACCGGAAATTTTGTTATTTTAATGCTCAGAGTTAGTAAATAAATAGCAGATAGTTCTCGCAATTTTTCATTACACATATGCTGTAATTATTCGATATGAAGTAAAAATTACAAAATTCATCCAAAATCTTTAAGAATGGTGAGATCCAACCCGCAAACCCGGGATACGCAGAACAGCACTTATACCACTCGGCCATTTGATCATTATGCAAACATTCCGTAATCCAATATGTTGCACACAATACATGTATCATTGATTTTGCGTGTAATTACGCAAATTAAATAATCCGTACTTCGTCGGTTTGAGCCCCGCCGTATCCGCAGCAAAATATTAGTGAAGGGCTGTATATGGTCTTGCTTAACTTAGAAACATATGATCATTTTACAAATCTCCACTGAGTGTCAGTTACAAGACTAGGTTTACGTATGGCGGAATACCATCTGATACTAACAAACATGTGACGTTAGTATCAAAAGATATTATTTAAATTTTGGCGGGAAATTCAAGTTTTGAAAGAAAATTCAAATTTTGGGGGAAATTCAAATTTTGGCAGAAAATTTAAATTTTAGTGGAAAATTTCAAAATTTGGCGGCAACATTCAAATCTTGGCGGATTGTCTTATGATACGTCTTAAACTACATAATGGAACATCATATGATACACTCAAACTGTATAGTAAAATATGTGATACTCCAAATCCGTCTTGCTGAAGATCATACCATATATGCTGTTAATTTGGAATATCATACATTTGATATTAACCAGTTTGTCTGAAAGTGTCATGTGACATTCGAATATTTGTATGTTCGGATAACCTTAGTGTCTGTGCTTTGTATAGCAATAACATATGATATCCGACTTTTATCTACAAGTATGATATGATAGCAGAAATTTGTGTTGATGGCGAATCAAGATGTTACAAAACGTGACCCGGCTGCCCCAGTTATAACGTGAATTCGGCATAAAAGCTCTATGTATGTAGGTAAGTTACATAAATGATGAGTCAGTATCATGATCAAACATATAATTGGTATTACTGCATTTACTATACTGCACTAAGTTTCATTTTAATTTCGGTCTTATGAACAAAGTTGGTTCCGGACCCCTTGGACCCACCCCCTGCGCACACCACTAATGGGTCATCCACGTTATACCGTCTACGCAACTGTAAAAATTGTACCCACATGCGAGTCCCTAAGTTCCTAATTGCAGTGTTAATAAATTACATATCCAAAAGTCACCCACACTATGAGTACACCAGGCTGACAACAGAGAGTCCCTCTGAACGACGTATACGTTGTCACACTGTCGCACATACAGATACCACTTTGTCAATACGTTATAGAATGGACAGCTGTTTTGTCCCGAGTCTGTCAGAACAACATTCGCTTATTGCATAATACAAAGTCTGTCCGAAGAGACGCTGTTAACCGATTATACAGAATCTGTGCGAAGGAACTCTTATTGTCAGACACTGTATCCAAACAATGTCCACATTGTCCCTGCTCCCTTCGAAGGGATTACCGCCATAACAAACTAACTATATATGCCCTCTGCATAGTCCAAATATCCCAAAAACAGTAATGTTTTGTACCGCCCTTTCAAACTAGTAGGTGGGCAATTTTTTACAGTAGCATAGACAGTATAACGTGGATAACCCATAATCATGTATATACTTAAGATTTTAAACATTAAAAGATCAAAAATAGGTTTTTCAAAATCAGGGGGAGGCAAATTCGGCTTGGGGTCACTGATGAACCAACCCTCGAAAAAATTCACTTCGTTTCCATATTGTTCAAAGCAAAATTTGTACAACTGCCATTTACAGTAGAAAACCAAAATTTCATTAAATAAGTTGTAATTATCATTTTTTCCATATCGCAAATTTGGAAAAAATCAACACCCCGAAACATCAACTACTTTTAATAGAGGCGGTCTCCAGGCCGTCTCGAAAATCTTGAGTATAACTACTATAGAGAGGACCTTGTGCGTCATTGTACTCTTAGAAGGAGGTATTTTGCATACAAAATTACCATTTTGAATATTAAACGTGTGTTCACACAGATTTGTTTTATATAAAATGTTTTTCAAGGTCGAAACGCTTGTTGAACGTCTTTTTCAAGAATACAAAACAATGCAATAACTTTGGAATTTATATACGCATAATTTAAATTAAACTTATATAGAAACTCTTCTCGATTATACATTTAATATGCAGTCTATTGATAGATTAATCAAGGGGACGATAGCTGAATGCATCTGTTTCAGAAAGCTCTGGAGCGGCCCCTTATCCAAGATGGAGCCAGACAGGAACCTAGCTTGTAAGTCATCAAAATCCTATATGTATGCCCTTCCTGCAAAAGGTTTAGCACCCAGCCAAGTGAACTGGCTAGGGACATGATCTGGAGAGACGGTAAGAAGGTACATTAGCAGACTAGATCGTTTTGAATCGTAGGCATAAAAAAAAATTTTTTCTCGCTCCATACGCCGGCGTATATTTTACGTTTCTGAAATGAAATTCTTGTTACCCCTTGTTGTGAAAAGTTAACTTTATTTCAAAGGCAATCGATCTGTAGATTTGGAAACGTAATGTGGTGGTCAATACATAGAGATATGTTTACCGAAAAAATGCTCAAGTATATACTATTAAAATTACGAAACACTTTTTGAGTAATAAAATTGAATGACGTAACTTTTTGTGAACACAAGCGTTATATTACACAAAAATAGGAAAAAATGAATATATATTCATGGCAAAAAACAGGGAATAAATTGAAACCGGAACAGGAGACAAGGATGAAGCAAAATTTGGGTACTAAAATGATGTTGCAGTTGCCAATATTAACCACAAACCTGCACAGCGGCGTAAAAAATTGTTTTTAACAGCTCCATTTTTGAGAAATACGCCTCAAAGTTATAACAAACTCATTGAAAAGGCACCACACTACCGGAAACTGCCGGAACCATTGGCAAAAATACATAAGTTAATAATTACTGAACTCAGAAATAACTACGCAAGATCGCTGGATGAGTTGATTATGGCGCATTTAAACTGTTGAAGATTTTGGTTGAACTTAATTTGCTTGCGTCTTCATAGTCTTTGTCAACTAAAAGCAAAACAAGTTTTCGTGTAGCGAAATGACAATAATACACTACACAAAAATACATTTCTATGGCTATTCACCTTAAATTTAAGGATCTCTCCAAAAACATTACCTGATGTTCGCACGATATTGTGGAAGTTGCACAAGTTAAGATTCGCTTACTTAATTAAAGAGCTAAAGCAAAAGCCTAATATCAGGAGCGATATTTAAGTTTCTGATCAACCCTTGTACATGGGCCAAAATCTCCAAGGTTGAGGCCACCTCGAGATTTATAAATTCTAAAATTCAAATGTTTAAAACACTACATTTTCATCAACTTTGGAATTATATATTTGTAAATGTAAGTATCAAATTCGTGACTTGAGCTTGAGGGCATTGTCAAGATGTTTTCGAAACCTTGTAAACATCGCAATTACGAATTTTTGTTCTAAATAATTTTAAGTGTTATAAATTATGGGTTACTAGAATGAAGTACCTTTATTGAGAGGATTGTAGAGCAACTAGCATCTACAAACAACTTCCACAGAGATTTCGGCCCAGGTTTATAACAAGCCACTACGACTAAGCCTACACAAAAAGTATTTCTAAATAAATTTATAAATGCATTATCAGCACAAAAATGAACCATTTTCATGAAAATATAAAGAAAACGTTTATTTGTTACCGAAATACTATGATTTTCAGACCATATTTCAAAACTTTTTTCGAAAATCTTTCTGTTCAAACAGAAATAATTTTCAAGTGCACCCTGCTATGTAAGGATTCTTCTTAAATGTAAGAAATTTTTTCTTAAATAGTAGAAACATTATTTTGCGTGGAAACCTACGCCTATAAGTCCAAACATAAAGTTGTATATAATAACTGATGCTTTGATTGAACTTTTAGGCTTCTGGTATACTCAATTCCGTGTTCAAAATACGTGTGAATCTTCAAAATAAACATGGACTTAAGGTGTCATAAAATAAAATAACCAATTCGGGCCGAAAACAGTTTATGCGACTATCGTCAAGTAAAACATGCATTCTAAAAAATTTGCAGATCTTTTGTTAAAATTTTTTGACAAACAACACTAGGTTTATGGAGTTTTAAAAATCACGAAACGGCAAAGCAAAAACAAATAAACCACTGAAAATACATTTTAAAAAAAACAACCAGTTATAAATATGGCGGAAATAATAACAGGTGTATCGGCTGATGGTTTAAAAATTTCATTTCTTTCAGAGTCAGCGATACAAATTGAACGGAAAATTTCAGATTTTAATGCGCACGTAGACGTTAAAATATTAGCCCCCATCAACTGCTGCTAAGTACGTAGTTGCTATTGCATTTGCAGTTTACGAATTCTGTTCCTGACAATTAAAACACTAGAAAATTTTTTACTAAAATGAATTTCCCTTAATTGAAAAGTACAATTTTTATAACTTCGAAAAACTGTTATGCGTTCACCCGATTTCGGTTAGCACAACTCTGCAACGAAGTTTAAATCCTCAGGCTTTGCACCACGGCACGATCATATTATAAACTTTATAGGTTATGTGGCCCATGTATGGAAAAGGGCGGACCGTTTTCCGGCCGGACTGTACTAGAGTAAGCTTAAGCTTTAGACTAATCTTCTTGCTTAGGCTTAGGTTACGTATAGGTTCATTCTTGCGCATAGGCTTAGGAATATGCTTATACTAATGTTCCGGCCCTGTTCTTTACATTGGACGGCTATGTTAAACATATTTTACGCATTTTATTCTGTAATATATCCCAACTCCAAGGATCCACAAAATAAGTTCTGTTTGAAACTAATTTTGCTCAACAGAATGTGACAAAAACAAAATTTTTACTACCACTGACTGATAAAGCAGATCACAAACAAAAATTATGTAATATTTGAACTAACATGCAAAGATCTACTGAACAAATAAACCGATTACATCAGATTGGTCACGCAGAATGTTTCAAAACCCTTATCACTTCTTCCCTGTTTGGAAAAAACAAGGAAACGTAATACCACGATAACTGTTTGCAACAAAACTAATTGGTTTTCATCTAAAAGATCTACAGAAGCTACCAACAATGTCTATCTGAATCAGAAATCTGTAACGCTTGAATTCGAGCTCTGCCAGAAACGAAACGAACATTCCGTGAACAGTGACCGAAATACGGAAACCGAAATCGAAGCATATAAAATGTTTCAAAAATGTTTTATTTTTATGCCAACGCTACTGAAGCGTGCAAAAATTGACAGGTCTTTCAAAAAAATTTTCAAGCAAAAATGGCGTATGCATTGAAATTTTGGCTCATGCAAAGACCAGGGCCGGAGAGTTTTTCTGTGAGACTAGAATAGAGTAAGCTTACGCTTTAGATTATTTCTTGCTTGGCTTAGGCTTAGGAATATGTCCATTCTTACGCTAAGGTTTACGCTTAGGCTTAGAAATATGCTTATAATACTGTTCAGCCCGTTCGATACACTGACCGAATTTTTTATGATTTTGGATGAATTTCGCATTTTTTTTTCGAACTACTACAGCATATACCGGAAACGGAAAGGGATATCCGGTTACACCATGTACACTATATTAAATTGGAACAACACTCATCGCGTCAAAAATATATTTTATTTTCATTTAAGCGACAAAAGATCTTATTTACGCTTACTCACATTTCATAGATAAAAATAAAAAACAAAAACATTCAGATTTGACTTGGTTTCGGATCAATATTCGCACTATGCATCGTTAACTTCCTTTAAATTGTTTACTTTACTTCCGACAAAGCAGCAACACCTGGTAGAGTTTTGCCTGTAATAATAAAATTAAATATGCTAACCCATAAACACCTCTAGCACAGGCAGCTGACTTATAACGCATACTCGTCAGTTCTGCAAAACCTTTTATTGTTACATTTGGACTTATAGGCTAGGTGAAGTTTTGAGTATTCGAGAACAGAACTGCGGTTAGGGTCAGAAATAAGGACCATCGAGATTGCGATCGAAGTTTGTATACACCTGATTTTTAGAAGCCATGATGAAAAAATTTAAAATATATTTTGCGCAAGTGCGACGCAAAAATTGACATCGCCAACGCATTAGTACCTAGACATCTATTGTTGGACAGCAACCAGGTACTGCGACAATAAGGCATGTGGCTTACTTTTCCAAAACCAAACACGTCAAATAACCATAACCACTCACATGTAGACTTACCTTCCAGCAACTCTAAACTGGCACCGCCACCCGTGCTCACATGCGACACTTTATCTTCGGTTTGCCATTTTGCGCAACAAGTAGCAGTATCGCCGCCTCCAATGATTGTCGTCGCGCCAGTTGCAGTCGCCGCTACAACAGCGTCCATAATCGCTCGTGTGCCATGTGCAAATTTATCCATTTCAAACACACCAACTGGGCCGTTCCATACGATCGTTTTTGCTCTGCCGACAACTTCTGCAAATCGACGTGCAGTGCCTGGACCGATATCGAGACCCTTAAAATAAAACAATAACCGTCTGTAGGGAAAAATTTGCATGCACGTAGAACTCCCCTGAGAACAATACCGTACACGATAGCTTTAAGCTAAATACTTAATTCATACAGTCCTGATTCGAACAGGGACAGAAGATTTAAACCGTGCTGTTATATAATATATAACCAATGAAAGTAAACACAATACTGCCTATCAAATAAATGTAAGTACTAAAAATAAACATAACGCTCAATACTTTGAATCTCAATAAAATTTTATCAAGTATAACACTAAGCCCACGCATGTTTAGGTCTATAACAAGGTCTATAACATATAAATGAATCTTTTAACCATCACAAAGTACAATAGAACAAACCAAACAAATTACATTCAATTGTTACATTGGAGCGCTGAGCTCTAAGATTTTGCGATAGACATTGTGAAATGTGGCAAAAAGACAGAAATAACTTTTTACAAAATACATTTTTCCTACATCCACGAAATCTTACCATCCATCCATCCTGGATACCACTTTGTAGTGTCGCAGTGCCAACCTCAGCATCTTCTCCAAACTTGCTGCCAGTAATAAAATCATCGGGCAAATGAATTTGAACATTATTGGCTTTCGCCTTGTCCATCAACTTTTGCACAATACCCGCACCTTCTTCGTCGTATAAGCTGTTACCGATCTAAAATGAAAACATCCAAATAACAACATACATACAAGCATACATGCAATGCTAAATATGTTTAAACGAAATACAACAAGACATATAGTAGGCACGAAAAGACTATACTACAAGGACTAAAGCTTCTGCTCGAAAACGGACGTATAGCTGTCAGCCTCTCAACAAACCATAAACATTTGTCGGAGGCTAACTGAACCCCAAACCACTTTTGAACTACAAACAAAACACCAGTTACCTTCATATTATTCAACACTTTAACAAACGTATACGCCATACCACCACCTATAATCATTTCGTTGACTTTATCCAACAAATTATCTATCAGTTGAATCTTGTCTTTCACTTTTGCACCACCCAAAATCGCCAAAAACGGGCGTTCTGGATTTTCGAGTGCTTTTGCGAAATACTGCAGTTCTTTTTTGAGTAAAAATCCAGCTGCACGCGACGTATGATTCACACCAACCATCGAACTGAGAAAAACAAGAGATATATTTTGTAAAAATGTTAAGTTACACTAATAAGTTAAAGGTTGAATCGCTACTAAACTCGATTTTAAAAATTCCACAAAGAAATGCACAAACTTTTAAGAAGCATTAAGAATAGTCTATACTCAACGCCATTAACTCATGAAAATCGATCTGAAAAACGAGATAAATTTGTAAGAAAAATTTACAAAAACAAGCCGACGCTTCCGCAGCTTTAGTCGAGATTACTATGTCCAGACTTCCCAGAAACATTAATATTCCGCTATGCTCCATTTGACTAGCACAATGCTATAAAATTTTTGTTTCTGAAAAACAATTTTTCATTACTAAAAAGACTGGAACATACTGAAATAATTTGGTACACTCAACACAATATAGTTTTAGCGGAATATTTCAAAGTTTACATACTTTCTTCCTATTTTCTCAGTAAACAAATTTCGCATTGTTGATTTTGTCAAACGTACCTATGTGCCCTATGTGCAGTTCCAAAAGCATCGTTAACGTATACATCACCTAATTTACTTAACGATTCGCGAAATACTTTAACATCGTCGTCGCTAGCTTTAACCTAAAATTACAAAATATATTGTACAGACAAGAGAAACCGCCGACTTGCCACGTTTGGGAGATTGGATGGCTTCACAATTATGTTTGCCTAACTTAAAAATGCCTTCCCTGAAAACAACTGAGAAATAAACCATAACGCGAATTCAGACCAAATTTCTTCTTAACTTCTATCGCACACTCGTACAGTCAAAGACGGAATAAGGTTCGAATAAGTACCGCGGATTGATCGCGATTGTTTGTTTTTAGACATAATTTCTGTCTTAAACTCTATCGCACACTCGTACAATGGCAGACAGAATAAAGTGCGATCGTGAACCACTGATTGATCGCGATTGATAGTTTTTGGACGTAATCGCTCGCAGACGTGACTTGTATTGCTCGCGGTAACTGGGATCATAACCGCAATCGAAACCGCGACTACTAATACTAAAATTTTCAATCGCTGGCAAACGCGCTTACAACCGCGTTTGGAACTCGACTGTACTCAAGCGCTATTATAAAAGTGCGTTTGCAAGTGCAACAACAACTACTGAGCACTTAATTTTGTCCGCGATTGTATTTCTATTTCTTGCTACATCAATATCTAACATGTCGTACCTTCTGACCACTCGCATCCACGCCTTTTCCTTCTTCTTCTATGTGAAACCGGAGATTTTCTAGTAAAATCACAGAACCTGGTGCCGGATTTGCACATGCTTGCTCAACTTGAGGACCAACGCAATCGGACAAGAAAATAATGTCTCTGAAAGCGAAACTACTTGGTAATACCACAGAAAGCAATCAATTAAACGTTGAGGTAGGGTGTTTGCTTTTAATAAATACAAGAATTAACTACAATTATTAACAACTTAACAACAGGGAATGTCTAAATTTCTCCATTACAATATGATAGTATTAATTTTTGATTTCTAAGAAAGCACCAAAGCTTAATAACAATCTGAACCGCCCGTTGAAAAAATTGTTCAATGCCTAAATTTATACATTTTATACTAAAAGTTAACCTACATATTTGGTATTAACCAAGCTATTCTTCTATTCGTTTGTCGGAGCAAAAATCTGACAATAGATCATAATAGGTCAAAACTAACTTCGTTATTTATTTTATAGTAAAGCTAAACCTATTTGCTAACAAGCGCTCGAAAAATCTATCATCTACCTAGCCAGTTGATGTCGCAGTTCTTCAACGCATGGTCCGAGCGAAAATTTTGCATTGCGTTTTCCGTCTGGGCGACCCAAATGACTCATCAGCACAACAGATTTGGCCCCCTTCTCTAGCGCATGACGTACAGTGTCCATTGCAGCGACAATACTGAAACAAAAACGATAAACCATAATACAAATATTTAAAAATTCAAATAAGACTTTAATTATTTGCTATATCATCAAACGTTATTTACCGATTTCAATGGTGGTTTGTAAAATCATGTTACGTGTGCTTCACAATTCCTCTAAAATCACAATTGACATATTACACTAAAACTTCTTAAACTACAGCATCCAATTAAGCAAGCGATATAAGTAGTACTAATTCAAATCTGAAATGATTCCGTTAACCAATGGCATAAATCAGAAGTACGGTGCAAGCCAATTCAGCAAAATAGTTAAACTATCACTAGCCGCGTTGCTGCAAAAATTACTGTGAACGAAAGAAACTAAGTTCGAACTGCCCCTCAAATAATCGAGAAATATAATCTTTCTTTTCAACACCGTCGAGCCCTCCTCTCTTTAGTCACGAACGTACCGTTGCGGATTGGTAATAGCGCCTTCCTTCAATGGAACATTGAAATCAACTCGCATAAGGACGCGTTTATCTTTTAAATCCAACTTATCAATTGACAGCTTTGAACTGAGTGCCATTTTTGCTTACAAATACTAACAAACCAAAATAATAACAAAAATAATATATTTATGAATGAAAACAATACTGTTACACTTATACGTGGAAGTGCCCAAATTAACTCAAGACAATTTCTGCCTGAAAATACAATAAATAATAAAATGCCATATTATACTAACATAGGTGCAACCAGAAATTCATTTCCTGTGATAGGAAGTATAGAAATTTTTTGCGACCGAGAGTAGCGAGCGAGACAAACTTTCGACGTTCGATGGCTGCAACTCCATAATACTGGGTAAAAATAATGATACATCGCTTCACAGCAATGTAGTTTTTGCTTCTTGTAACCAAGAACTAATATGAGCAACTTGATAGACAGGCATATATAATAACATAACTCATTTCATTTTTCTTAAATTACTGAATCAAAAAAATTATAAACGTCTTTCGTAAAAACGATAGCCCCCACATTAAAGTAACTAAAAACAAAAAAATTTCATCTTTTACCAACTTTATTGCACATTAAAAGCCTGATTCTGCGTATTTTAATCAAAGCAAAACCCGAATAATGTCCCACTAATCTACCGACCGACACACCCTCATATAAACATAAACAAAATTGCAAATTGCACTGCACTTAAAGCCTTGTACATTGCACACAGCGAAGCGTTGCACTATTTTGAACATATGACCAATAACATCAACAAACAACGCTCACAGTCCTGCACAAAATACAGCATCAAATATTTATGTTTTGAAATGAGGAATACAAGTTTAGCCGGTATGTTGAATATAGTTCTAGAACAAAATTGATACATAGACTTAAACCTAAAGTTTCTCAACTGTATCTCACGGAAATTTCACCAAAGCGTGTAATGAACCACGTGGATAACAACAGTTTAATATACCGCATTTGATTTAGGACAAAATAGAAAATGAAGCTAATTCTGGCAAAATCACATTCACCTGCAATCCTTGCAACTTGCCAATGCGATAAGGGAATTTGGAACATGTTCAAAAATAGATTGGGATAAAAGCGCAATAAAGGTGTTTCCAGAACAGAAACGGTGAGAATCTCTGCTGCAAACTAATACTCAGTTACATCTCCAGGCCAATGTATAGAATAGGGCCGAAACAGTACTATAATCATATTCCTAAACCTAAGCGTAAGAATGAGCTTATACGTAAGGTGGCCCATGTTACTTTAAGGGCCGTAGAGGTTTCCGGTGGGTCTATAAAACGGTGTGTTTAGATTCTAGATTACAATTTCTGGCTTAGGCTTAGGCTTAGGAACACATTTTTGCAACGCTTAGGCTTAGGCTTAGGCTTAGGAATACGCTTAATCTACTGTTACGGCCCTAAAAGTAACATTGGCCCGTAAGGTTAACCAGAGACATGTAAAGCTTAAGTTTACTCCATGGCGGTCCCGCAGAAATACCTTACACGAATGAAGTTTACACTGGTCTATTTTCCTAAAATAAATATTGAAACATAGCTATCCTGAATCTGAAAAATGAAGCGCTCCTTTAAACTAAAACAGCTTTGAAACATACGTACCGATTAAGAATTTACTTCAAAAAATAAAAACAAACTGCATAAAAAATAATTATATACAAAAATGGAAACAATCCTGAATGATTTCTTCTCTCCAGGGTGTACTGGATGTGAAAAATACCGGAGCCGGGGGTCAAAGTTTGCAGGAGCCGGAGGTGATGCGAAATTAGGTCATTAAAATGATTTTAATTTGTTAATTTTAACTAATAGCTGTACTGCAGGGTACAACCGGAGATCTGCCTACGGCTCCGGCTCCGGTACAATTGGTACCGGAGGCTCCGACAATTTCGGTAGTAAAATTTTGCAAAATTTACTTGTTTAGCGCGTTTCGTTATAGAATTTCCGAAATTTCGCAGAACATCAGCAAAAAACAAACAACTTAACAACTTAAGTATTGCAGATGCTGGCTAAAATTAACTAATTCCAATCATTTTTACTACCTAATTTCGCTTCAGTTGTAATTTTTCCCTATTTTTCCCTATACCCGAATGATTACACGAGCCATGGCGTAAACTTAAAGTGTAATTTTTCTTCTGTCTTCAAAGTCCGCTTAACGAACAAATTAAATTTTTATTTAATTTAAAACAATATATACTTGCAAAATCTTTCAAGAACTCATTTTGTTATGTTGATAGTTAAATCATGGAAAAAACTGAATCACTAAGCTTTTCTGATTTTTGTATTTCATAATGTCTGGTTGGAAAAAATTGAACCAGTGTCATTTTCCGGGGTGAAAATTACGTCCAGCTGAACGTTTCAGGGGGAAAAATTGTAGGTGGGAAAAATTACGCCGTGAGCGGTGTAATTTTTCCGGGGGGAACAGTTAAAAAGGCGAAAATTACCCCATAACACTGGGACCTAAGGCAAAAATTCTACCGGAGCCGAGGTACATTCTGCCTGAGCCGGAGACAGACCTCCCTTGTAACCTGCAAGAAAGGTATATACATTACTTAACCACGCCTCGCACATTCCCATTTGTTAATATTGCCGGTTTCTAGTTTTTTGAATATAACTTCTCCACTTTCACTACTTACAAAATATAGTCCATGTTTCAAGCCGTTCAACAAACAATCGATCAGGAAATCGCTTACGCTGATATAAGCAAGCGTTCAATAAAAGCACCAAACAAGACACAACACTGTTTTTCTGACCAGTTAGGGTTTAAGTTATTCACACCATGACATTCATGCCTGAACATTTTGATTTTCAATCAAATTAATCACAACCTAGGTTTCTTCCTAACCATACCAGGCAGGCCACCAGCACCACCAGATTTGTCTCGCATCCAAACTGGAAAACGTCTATTAGTTGGTTTGATCACAGCAGTTACTGCAGACCTCGAAGTACCTTTGCTTCCGTTGCTGGTTGAATTCACCTGACTCAGTGCGGATGATGGTTCAGCTTGAGAGCTACTCTGGGAATAATCCGGTTTAGACACAAGGTTGCTATGTTCATCTTCGAAAGAATCTCTCTGCAATAAAAACGTTAATATAGCGCAATAACTAAACAAGCGTAAACCTAAGCCTAAGCTTCCCAGTTTCAGAGTTCCCTAGTCTCCCAGTGTTGAGACGCCTCTATTCTTGACATGGGTCCAGATTTCTATAAGATAATAACAACGTCACAATTCTTTTACTCCAGACTCCTACCAATTTAAAATACTACCAATCAGGGTGCAACCGAAATTGCAAAATACCGAACGGAACCGGAAAGTAAAAATACTCCCGAATTTTCTACAGGAACCTGATAATGAAAAATAATATATGCCCAATTTACTTAAAATATTCCCTAAAAAATGAAATTTTTTAACATTTGCCATCAAAACACGTTAATATGCAATCTTTTGCTGTTCAAATTGAAAACTTTATCCACGATTTGGAAGAAGTTTTGTGAAATTCTTAGATTTTGGTACCGGTATGCTATTACTAAATAGTTTTACAGAAAAAAATCGTGAAAGAAATTCAACAGTAACCTTTGTACCTCAAAATAACCAACGCCGAGAACGCCAGAAAATTCTGGTGTACGAATAATATCGGATATAATAATAGAACCGAATAGTATAAAATACTGGATTTTCGTACCGGAGGCGAAATTTTGGTTGCACCCTGTTAGAAACGCCACTAGTAAAACACATCACTATCAGACTTTGTCACAGGCCCTTGTTATAGTTCCTCTAACGGTACGATAAATTTTATTGCATTGCACATTAGCGAAACGAAATTATTAGGATTTGCAAGAAAGATGTGAAAATGCTCACATATTCGAGAAGCAACGATGGTAATAAATTAGAATTACAACATAAAAAATAAATGCCCGAAACCGGATTTTTCTTAAAGGAAAACCGGACCCGGAATTATTAAGAATGCAAACCCGGATCCAGATTTATTTACCGGGAAAGCCCGGGCCCGGAATTTTTATTACATCAAACCTGAACATGATCCTAATTTTTTAACGATAGGAAAAAATTTCTATATCCATTTATGTCCTAGCAGCTCAGTGTGTAAAATATTAATGGACAATATGCAATGAGAAGCGACTGTCATTCACAAAAAATTATTTCTAGTAAATCATAAAACGTTTTCCGATGCCGATACCGATTATTTTGAATATATACCGATGCCGATACCTGTTCCAAGTTTAATACACAATGTTTAAACAACAGATAGGATACATTACAACTGCGAAGACTCAAATCCTAAGAACCATAAAAGATTATAATCTTTGAGAAGGGTACTTTTAATTATTTTTTCAACGACAAACGCAAGAGAAAAACAGTTTCACTGATTAGCTAAAAAATTACATAAATAAAGCAAGAATAATAGCTTGCGCAGGGTGGGTTCGAACTATCAAGCTAAGCTACGCGTCCTTTAGCGAACGCTCTACCGCTATCGCACGCAGCACAGTACAGTTCCTCGAGTGCTTTCTTTTAACTAACCCAGTGTTGACTATATGTCAGTGCGTTTGTACAGGGACAAGCATACATCACATGGAGATATAAAAAATTTTATTCACATCTGTTCGGTGCATTGCTTCGACACAAATTTCTGTTCATACATAGTTGAACAACTGTTTGACTAGCTACGAGATTACACTAAATAATTTTGGTTGAGTGATAGAAACCTAACTTAAGTGAGTTGACGTTGTGAAGCTTGTCGAATTAATTACTTAAAATGAGACATGTCATGTGTCAGCATCCCGACCATTCCAACCATTCCTAAATAACCATTCGTAATCGCAACCCAAGTATATCTGCGTAGAGTATTTATATATTACGCAAAGGTGAAGTCTGTTGACCACCTTTTTCCTTCTGCAGTTTGCTTTTACATACGACATGCGACAGCTGTCTTAAAAGACAAGTTGGGAGTGTTACGTTTCTAATGTATTTAACACAGTTAGCGTTGGTTGTGCAGCTAATGTATTTAATTTAGATACGACACAGTTACTGTTCAGAATGTAGGCGATTTAAAATGAGACATGTCTTGTGTCAGCATCACGACCATTCCAACTATTCCTAAATAACCATTCGTAATCGCAACCCAAGTATATCTGCGTAGAGTATTTATATATTACGCAAAGGTGAAGTCTGTTGACCAACTTTTTCCTTCTGCAGTTTGCTTTTACGTACGACATGCGATAGTTGTCTTAAAAGACATGTTGGGTGTGTTACGTTTCTAATGTATTTCACACAGTTAGCGTTGGTTGTGCAACTAATCTATTTAATTTAGATACGACACAGTTACTGTTCAGAATTTAGGCGCGGGAAGTTGAAATCACTAAGCTAATTTTATTTCGGATATTTTTGAAATACGTGTACTCGGAATGATTCGTTGTGAAAACCCGGACCCGGAATTTATTGAACCGAAAACACGGACCCTGAATTTTTAGACGAAATACCGGAATAACCGGAATACCCGGACCAGGATGCAACTCTATAATAAATTAAATCAAACGCATTTCTTATTAGATCACATAGTTCCTAACCAAAAGCAATTTGGTATATTCGAAAGAATAATTACATAAAAACCCTTGTCTATTAATTTAACGCACCCGCTCTGTAGCAAACAACACTGGCACTTTGCTCAGCCCGTATTCATATTCCAAAACCGAAAACGCAACGCGAATGTGATTATAGTCAAAGGAATCTGGAAGTAGTTCTTTGATCGGCGACAATCGAGAAATATCTGAAAATAAGATGCAGTAGAAGCTATAGCTGGCTTATATTTTTTGTCTTGTAATCCGTAAAGACAACTAATAACATTCATACATTTTGGGCCCATGAACATTACATAATGTATTTAGATTAATGCATTGCTTAAAATATTGATCAATAACAACATGTCATTAAATATGTAAACAAATATTAAAATCTCTATCAATTTTTCCAACATGCATACGCGAATTAATCGGGTGCTTTCTAACGATTCGCAAAACTTCGTCGACCATTGCTCTTGTCATCCCCAGCCGTTCGATATCAACTGGAAGACCAAGTTTAATTGCGTCGCATAAGTGTCCAATAATCGTTCCCTTGGTTAATGCACGAAGCGAAGCCACAACACCCTGAAATACTACAGTATCACTGCAAGGACTGCAAATGTTTGAAACCCGTGTCTTTCGAAAATATATAAATTCGCCTTTCAAAGACATCGTTTTCCACAAATAATAACAGATTTCAGTGCCACCGGTTACCCACAAGCTTCATTCGGAATTATTAAAACTTCACAGATATTAATAGAATTTATTATACAATGCTTCAACAATAACACATCAAAGAACCAAAACTTAGTCAGACTGCTAATACCACATTACTGAGGCGTAGCCGTTGATGAGCACCACCAAGTATGAAAATGTCTTGTAAAAAACTTGCCTCTGATCGCGTTCGAAAATACAAAAGACATAACAACAGATAGCGCCCTCCCCATACATTCTGTTCCTAGCAACGCCGTCGCCACGCTATATGCCCCACTTGGCCAAGCGATTTAAGCTCAGGGAATGATATCAGGCTTGAATAATTCTACCGAGACCGATTTCCTTGACTCCTGTCGCGTAGTCAATTCAAATTAATTCAACCTCGGTGCTGCTTATATATATGCACTGATTAAAATATAAACGGAGCAACTTATTTCAATATTATGCACAACGCGTATTGTATGATCACTACACATGCACTGATGTTCGAGCAAGAATATAAACGGAGCTACTTATTCAAACATTATGTATAACGCGTAACGCATTATCACTACGCGTGCATTAACGTTTGCTCAAAAAAATATACAAAGCAACTTATTTCAATACTATGCGTAACGTTCAATGCATTATCAAGATCGTGCATCACAGATATGTAATCGAGAATACAAAGCGGATTAACTTACGTATGCACCATTATATACACAGTGTTTATTCACTTATTGCTACAGCTAACTGAAGTGTGATCGATAAGTATAGATAACGCTGTTAAGAAATCTCACCAGTGACTTTTTCTCGATTTGGAAGTGCTGGAATGTTTGTCGAGACGTTGCCGAAGACAAATACCACAACAGCTTGTCTTGAATTTTCTTCGACTAAAACCAAACCTCATTGTTAGCCACGAAAACTTCAATTCAATAGAAATTTCGCTGCAAAAACTATGAAAAGAAAATAAACGTCCAGAAATGAATTTTCCACTGGAACCAAAAAATTCGAAATTTCGTGATACACCTCGCTTATTTAAACAGGCATAGATGGCAAACTTTAGCGGTCAGCTTGCAGGAAGAGTGAGTATACCATTTACATTTTGTTACAAAATTGGGCTACAGACCGCTAATGTTGCGTTTACAAAATGTAATCTGAAAATATGTTTTTGGGGCAGCCAATGTTTCAGCGTAAAAACAAAACCAAAACTGAGCTTTAGAAGAGACCGAAAATTTAAAGGATCAATAAACAAGATCACCAGATTCCATTCAGATAGATACCAAGACGGATATCAAGAAAGACTCCAATGTGTATAATCACAAATCGGCCAGCTATTTCTCAACGGGCACCTTTATAAATTGACTCATTTACCTGTTCATCTCCAGACTTATTCAAGACGACCTCAGAGCAATCAGTTTCAATCCCGTCATGATCGTGGCAAAACGACACTATTACATCAGCAAAATCTTCACCAAAACGTTCGATTCGAGTTTGGGGCAAATCTTCAATCGAAGCCATAGCATTCACCGTTGAAGGCCGCCGTTCAGCAAGTTCAAGTAAGCTTCGATTGCTTGCGATCATATACGGAGCGACGCTTAACTCAGCGGAAAGTCTGTTACGCGTTTCCAGCAGCGCTTGGTAGAGTTTTTGCTGCAAAACTTAGTATACACAAAGCGTTTTATAAAAATTATATAACTACTCAT
The DNA here is from genome assembly GCA_030248215.1 of Enoplolaimus lenunculus. NCBI lineage: Eukaryota > Metazoa > Nematoda > Enoplea > Enoplida > Thoracostomopsidae > Enoplolaimus > Enoplolaimus lenunculus. The sequence goes on along the minus strand of JASANG010000707.1, from coordinate 31,112 downwards.
ACTGTAGTAGTTACATTAATAATGTGCTGTTCATAGCAAATTTGCCAACAAACGTTGAAAACTCAAATTTAACAAAAAATTATGTCACAATAATTTAACCGGTGTAACGAGGGTTTCTTGCTGCAATTTATTAAAACACTGCAGCGCAATATAACTTTGCTACAAATTGGGAAATTATTCATGCAATGTTAGGCATTGTATTACTGTAACGTTAAGGCAAAAAGAGTTTTATGTTTCAATCTTAAGGTATCAATCATCCACTTGTCGGGCCTCCGTAGTGACATCGAGAAAAATAATGTTTATTGTAGTGGCAGGCAACGAAATGCGCACGCACCTGCAGTTCGTTTACTTTCGGATGCTGTGGCTTTGACGGTTCGATGCTACAACATGGCCATGTTCGAACTTTAATCGCTGGCAAGATCCTGCAAGTAAATACAGCAGAACCAATACACATGAGCCATCAAAACCCCAATGCGCTGTCATATAGCAAAGCAAGCTTTGACGACAAACCTTGCCGCGGTTGCAGTCATAACAGACCATAATATCAATGCATTTCATATGACTGTTGCCAAAGCTTAAAAAATACCAGGTATTTCAGTACTTGATTGTAACACGAAATAGTCATTAAACTATGAGTAAAATTAGACATACCAGTGCGCTACTGTCCGATACCTTACTGAAAATCAATATGATATTCACAATGGTTTATTAAAACATAAAGTCATTCCGCCACTAAGTAAAGTGTAAACCCTAAAAACGTAAAAATATATCCCCTCCTGCGCGCAGAACTCGATCATTCACTTTACACCATACTCTCCACCTCTACTTTAATCCAAGTAACTATAGCAGTTAAACAAGTCTAATTAAAAAGGCTTACTTCGTCTCAACCCCTGCGGTGGCATTTGAATTTACATCCGGCCTTCCCGCTGGTGACATTGTTACGCCACTTCGTGCTCCGGGGGTGGCGTTTATTAAATCTTTGCTTGGAACCAGAACTACTTTATCCCTGCAGTTTGAATTAAGCACAGATATTGCTTTGTCTGCGAGCTGAGTAGTGAATCCATACGATCCTTCAAGCTGCCGCTCCACCAGGTAACCAGACACTGTGAGCATACGAGCTAAAAAAGAAAACAGCATAATTTAAGCAAGAAATAATAACGATATGAACCAAAAACGAGCCTGAGTGAAAAGGATCGACTGGTAATAACGTAAACCAGCCGCAAGAAATGCCGACATCGAACAACAAAGTCAAAAGTCTAAGTTAATAACAAATTGGTTTTATATTATTTATACTAACATACAATGATGTTAACAATATTCATATTTGGAGTTGAACAAAATAAAGTGCTTTTCAAATTGTTCCAATTTTTCAAAACACATTACTGCTTGCCAGTTGTATTCCGCTCTAAAAACTTACCAAACGCTTTCCACCACTTTTCGGACTTGTTACTGAAATGAACTACAGAATATACTTACAAGTGCTTTTCGTTAGCTACGCGGGCGAGAGCCTATGGGTGGCGCTATACCTAACTGAGCAGGACGCCGCCGCACGCCGGCGGGTCGTAATTTTAATACAAAGCTTTATAGTGCCGCGCGCCGGGGCCAGCGCCCGAAGGCGTGCGGCAAACCTTTCACTGTGCCGCGAGCCGGCGTGCGACGGTGCGCTGCGAGTATAGCGCAACCCTAAGAATTCATCACCAAGACCGAAAGCGTATCTAAAACGATTCGACATGTCGAACAAAATAAGTTGAAACAGACAGATAGATATAAGTACAAGACACCGCGAGGTGGTTAACACAAATTTGGCCATTTACATATTCACTTATAAAGTTGCGAAAAAATAACACACTGAAAATGGCAACGGATTCATATCTTTAACACTTTGGACTGGAAAACCAACTTAATAACAGGTGTTAACTTAGATAAACCATTATTTAGTATGTCATTGAAAAACAAAATTAACTGCGCGTTACCAAGCAGTTTAGGCCTATCTTATCAATATCGAAAATATAGTGAAATACATACAAGCCAAAACTTACGATCCAGATCCAAACAGTGGTTTTTGACGCAAGTACGTGGGAACCCGCTGATTGGACTAAATAAATACAAGTAGTAAAACACGTAAATTTCCTACTATATGCAAAATTTATCTACGATTATGCTACATTTTATTTAAAAAATTCGTCACAAATAGTCAAAATATCAAGATATAAATACAGTCGACTAAGGTGTGAAAATTACAAAATTTATCTTTAACGTGCCAGATTAGTAAGTGCTACGAAATAGAATTTTAAAAACACTCCAAAACAAACCAAAACAAACAAACACATTGCATTCAAAACATTTATTTCATAGCTTACATTATAATTAATGTATTCTCCTAGTGACAGTTACAATTCTCTGGTAAATAATACGTTGATTTCTTGATTTAGAGGAACAAACTCTGCTCACGTGCACAGGAGTATGCAAAGCAGCAACTACACTTGGGCACTCAAATTCGGAACCTTGAGCAACAACGTGCACATCTACAGAATTTAAAACACAAGGAACAGGAACTTGATAAAACCACTGTGGACTCGGACGATTATATTTCTTATTTTAATTTGTGAACCATAAAACAACCCGACGATATCATAAACTTACACTACCACGCAAAAACATTATCGGAACAGTAATACCAAAACGACCATTGGTTTGCTAAAAATCAATGATCCATTACAGAGATGTTGGCCGTCAAAAATTACCGGAAAAATGTTTTTTCCATTTTTTTCATTTCTTCCAAGGGGGAATGGAAAAAATGCAAAATATTAAAATATGATTCTTAAATGTAATATGCAGCTAAATGATATAAAAGTATGATAAAATAACGCTTTTAGATGACATGCAACCAATTCACATGTAACACATTAACAGTAACCATGTGTAGATGTCCACCAGAACACATTATATGTTCGAAAAGAGCGAAAATTGCAGCATATGAATATATAAATGGATATCAAAATTGAAGTTTTGCACAAGATTCAATGTAAAACTACATCGCATCTAGTTCGTTTCGCTCACCAGGTTTCATCGACAATGAAACCAAAGTTAGGGCGCGCAAATTTGAAAGCTTGCTTTTACCGTATAATTTAGCACAAGAATACGTCTAGTTTCAACCTCGCTTTGGTCTCGAGGTTGCAGTTGTTGAGAGGCTTTGATGTAAAAACCCAAAAGTGTCTTGGAATTAAATATATACTTATAAAAACAAGTGTGACTTGTTTAGCTCGCTCCGCTCATGAGTTTATGATGTTCTGATGACCTCATTCGATTATTACACACACAAACTTAAATTCGTAAAAATTCGAATTTTAAGGTCCCAAATTCCTTTATGGGTCTCAACCTTTTTTGTCGAAAAATTACACAAATTACGTATACACGATGTGACTTAGGTTGCGGAGCTAAGACGAATATTGTTAAATGTTTCTCAATTAGATGTGTGGCAAACCAGTTATTGGCAAATAACTAAATTTGGCGTCGAACCATGTACGTTGGCAGCGCGCCAAATTAGTTATTTGACAGCAACTCGTTAAGCAGACTTCTGATTGCAGAAAGTGGAACACCACTGGACTCAGGTCTGCAAACTGCGTCAATCGACATATAATTTTTCCAACTTTTAAAAAATTTTGGGTCAAAAGGTGCTGAAATTGTGGCCTTAATATAATTTTTCAAAAATTCAGATTTGGCCATGGAATGATCAGAAGATGTCCTCAGAAGCTGAAATATGCAAAAAGTTTTGAAATGCAAGCATTTTTGGGCAAACGCCGGCTAAGTATGGTATAACCGACCACTTAAACAAAGAATGATTTTTTTCATTCCGGTCATAATTTTTTCCAGAAAAACATCCCTAATCCATTATAAGACGCGTTTACAAATCACATGAATAAAGAAAGCGTACACCAAGCAAAATTCGAGGTTATATCAGAACTATTGTCAAACAGCCAAGTTCCAGTTAGAAATATCAACTGCATAGCTCATTTTAACAAGCAATAACTATAAAGTTTTCCATATTCCATATATGCCCAACGGCGTCGTTTTATAGGTTATACCACTCTTTTGGAATTTTGTAAACGCATTTTACACACTTTTTCATCTTGTAACACAAATCACCTCCCATTTTCAAAACCCATGCTACCTCAATTCAAAACGCCTTACATATGTCGAACAAAATATTTATTTTAAAATTGCGGCCAAAATAAAATACACCAAAAACGATTGTTCATTTTTAAAACTTATATTCAGCCAGTCCTAATTTACTTCACTCGAAAATCTCACCTCGACTGCACCAAACAATAATCGGGCATCATCTGAAAAATCTTGCTCATTAACCGTAGCCGGCGATGTTTCAATACCCATCACTGAGTTATTTCGACTGAAGCTAAAATATAACAATACGTAAACAAGCACAAAAATAACAATGTACCGCTGTTAATGTAACTCAGTGGAAGCTGAACTAGGGTGCGGCTATACGTGTTGTATGGCACCACCCGTCATCGCTCGGTATCATACGTGGTGAAGGACTGTTACGGTCGGCGACCCATGATATTAAACTTCTTAAAATGTATAGCACCACCTTAGCTAATACAGGGTAAGTAACTCAAGCACTTTTCAGTATGAAACACTTTAAGGGTTAACGGTACTTTTTAAAAAACATACACATCACAACGAAATGCATACTGTATTTTAAGGATATCTTGCTTTGGTATAAACTCTGTCCAATTCAAATAGTTAAAAATACAACTCACCTAGCGTTGCGGCAATTATCGCAGCATTCACGAGCGCTTACACCTCCACCCCGAAATTGAACTTGGTCATACGGCACATTTTCAAAATGAGACAACAGCAACCTAGAGTACATAACTAAAAATTATTATGCCGTTAGAAACACCAAATCCACCACGATAAGGTATGAATTCGAAATGATCACCCTTATAATAACAGCGTATACCGTTACTGAATACGCACTATTTTACAACACATTATTTCAACAATTCAAACACTGATACCTTCGCCTGCAACGGCCAGTTCCAAGATACTCTTCAAGCTTCTTCAACATGTTCAACCTAGCTTCTAACACGGCTGGTTTTTTGATCTCGCTTAGTAGATGCCTAAAAGTTAAACTCTGCAAATTACACTAACTACACGTTTTCTAAAATCAATACTATATACACAAATGCATCCATAGCCGCCAACACTACTGCCATTAATTATAGGACGTAAAAAAATATTGGAAAGTCAAGAACAAAGAATGGGTACAACTTTCTCTGCAATATTCCAAATCTACTTTGCCAAAGCTGGAACAGGAATTGAACTGTTCGCTGGAATAGAAAACAATAAATACTTGTTAACTGCAAAATCTCCAGTCGAGTAAAACACAGTACACGTGCTTGGGAAGCCATCTCTGCCAGCCCGGCCAATCTCTTGATAGTATGACATAAGATCTTTGGGTGCTAAAATTCATTTCTCTGCGGTTAGTAAACTATTTGCAACGAACCAGAATAGCCGCTTTGATATTGTAACAATGTATTTTCCTGAATAACATGGGTGCCCCGTATTACAAGTTAAACGTGCATGTCACGTACTAGTCCAAAATAACGGCACCGGTACACGACAGGCTGACGAGCAAGTGACCACTAAAACACAATAAACACCAGTTATAACAGCACTTAATAACAAAAACAAAATTCAATATATAGTCCACTAGCTAATATTTTTTGAGAAATTTAGCAATATAATGATTTAACTACATCACTACTAATATATACAAGTATATTACCTCCATAATGAATAACTCGCCGAACGTCAGGTTTATCAATACCCATTCCAAAAGCAACTGTTGCAACAATTATCTGAAAACACTTTTCAACTCATCCTAACGAAAATAACCTATTCAAATGCTAATCACACTGGGAACTTATTAAATATCACATTTCAAACTACCTCTAAGACCATGCAATCTTGCGTGATGGTCAACAAATACACATCAACACGTTCCTAATTACGCATATTAAAAGCGAAGACCGTTAGCGTTATTACAATTTTCAAAACTACTACAAAACATTTTAATAAAATTAAACACAACAGACAACGTACCTGAGTTTTATCTGTACAAAAATTATTATGAGACTCCTTTCGTGCTCCTGTCCCCATGCCGGCATGATATATTTCGCATTCAATATCCATACCTAAACTACGCAATCAGCTGTAAAACTTAGAATATAAGATCACTTCTGCAGATTGATGTCCTGTCTTTACAATACAATCCCCGAAAACGTAACTACTAAAAGGTCTACTTAACTAGCATCACAACAATTTTACGTTTTAAACTTGTAGCTAGCAGCAAATTTACTGAAATGAATATCAATAAAGTTTAAACAAACCGCCACGCTGCCAAAAAGAGCTTGTAACAATTTCACAACATACCATCCAAAACAGTTTTCAGTTCAACAGTAGCTTTCCTAGTTGGACAGTAAATTATTGTTGAACCTTTGGTTGCCGCATCTGCCAATTGACTTGACAAGTCACTGGCTGGGTTGTCTTTAGGATAAACTTCCAGAAATAAATTTGGCCTGTAACACGCGAACAATAATGCATAATATAATATACAATTCTCCGTGCTCTGATCATTGCAATTAAAGCATAGCATAACCTACTGCAACTATTGCAAGAGACAAATTTCAAACCAAGCAATTTATAGTATGTCATAATTTGATACTAGACTAGTTAAATCTACACAGTTATCATAATTAAGCGACATTGCAAATCGAAAATATATATAAAACTTTGCTTCGGATATATTCATAATTAATCCGTATGCAGCAACAATGAACGTATTGCGCATTATTTGCAATAATAAAGCTGCTCCATGTATATTTCTGGCGGGGAACATCGTAATAAAACTATGTGCACTATGCACAGTGTTAAATAAATTACTCCTATTATATTCTTAACCAGTAAATACTCAGCCACAATGTATTGCGCATTAGTCAAAGCGATAAAAGTTACTCCTTTTATATTCTTGTTCAAACAAAATAATTATGCATTACACGCAGTACATAGTGTGCAAATAAGTTGCTCCATTTATATTGTTACTCAAACATCATTGTACGTGCAGTAATAATGCATTACGCATTGTGCATAATGTTAAAAATTGCTCCATTGGAAGAGAAGATCTACGGCTACACCACAAAATCGAGCCATGGTCCAGCCCATGTAACCTTGAGGTCCATGCGAAGCTTCATGTGCCCTGCTCCAAGTCAGATCCGCCAGAACAACTCGCTGCCATCGCACAAGAAAGAATCAGCCAGCTCTCGACTGCAGACATCCGCATATGGTCCGACGGTTCGGTGCAGGAGGGCACGAAGAACGGCGGTAGCGGCGTTCTGATTATTGACAAATCTGGCATCGAACACACCATCAAACTGGCCGCCGGCGCAATCTGCAGCAGCTACAGAGCGGAACTCGTAGCTATAGATGCCGCGTTAAAGTGGCTCTGGGCACACCAACAACGGCACCGTACGGCGCTCTTGCTGTCAGACTCCCAGTCAGCACTGGAAAGTCTGAGACGTGGCCCAGCCAATGCTGCCAACATGCTTGAGGACAAGATCTGGAAAACCTTAGCCGACCTCTCCTCCATACGATGCCGGGTTATTTTGCAGTGGATACCTGGTCATGTCGGTTTGGAAGGAAACGAAAGAGTTGATTCGATCGCCAAAGATGCCACCTTACTAGACCAATCCGACATCCCTATCGACATCAGGACTGCCCTAGCACAGATTGATCGTCATCTGAAAGATTTATGGCGTTCCTCACTCTCCCACCCCACACAGCCGGATGGAGTCAGGCCTCCCCCCGTTCGGGACAAAGAAGCTAGCCTCTCTCGCTACGAACGAATCATACTATCCCAGCTACGAGCAGGGGAGCACTGCCCGCTCCTGAGATCGTTTCTATCTCGCATCAACGCCGCCGATGACCCCAAATGCCAGGATTGTCTCATGGCCGACGACACCTTCCAACACGTCCTGTGTGAGTGCCCACGCCACTGTACAAAGAGGCTGACCACTTTCGGCGAAATCCCGACCAAGGCCGCCCTGTTCGACGATCCCGTCAATGTGATCAAGTTTCTACGCGAATGCGGCCGCCTGCGGCGGCCGACCGATGCATGACGAGTGCAGCTGGATGGGGATGAAACAACAACAACAGACTTGGGTTTTTGTGGTTGTTTGTTTTGTTGTTTTGTTTTGTTTGGTGTTTGTTTTGTTTTGTGTTGTGGTTTGTGTTTGGTTGTGTGTGTGGTGTTGTTTTTTTTTTTTTGTGGTGTTTTGGTTCTGTGTTTTTTTTTGTTTTTTTTGTGTGTGGTGCTTGTTTTTTGTTTTTTTTTTTTGTTGTTTTTTTTTTTTTTGTTTTTTTTTGTTGGTGAATTTTTTTTTTTTTGTTTTGTTTTTTTTGTTTTTTTTTTTTTTTTGTTGTTTTTTTTTTTTGTTTTTTTTTTTTTTTTTTTTTTTTTGGTTTTTTTAAGGTTTTTTTTTTTGTTCTTGTTTCTTTTTTTTTTTTTTGATAATCCTTTTGTGTTTTAACTTTCCATTAATTAATACCGTCCTTGAACAAGCATCTATATGTGCTCTAAGATCAAGATCAGCTGGTACATTTACAAAGGGAATTCTTTTTAGCACTATACTAAAAATTCTTCCATGACCTATAAGTATATTTTTAAAAGATATACAACTTGAATATCATCCGGCAGCTTCTTTAAAAACCGCAGTGCCATACGTAACACGCAATTTTTGTCCAAAATTACGCCTAAACACTTTACTGATTCTGGTAATGCTAAGCTACTCCATGTATTTTAATAACTGGTAGTACAGGCTGCACTCTAGTATTAAAAGTACAATGTTGCTCTTCCACTAAATTATTAATTTCACAACAACATAGATTCTATTTTGCTGAAATGCAACGAGAAATGCAAGCTGTTTTGATAGGTTTTAAAAATCGTAAATAAATCCTTATAGAAATATGACACACACAGGCCAGAAAATGAACGGGGATTGTTTTAGTCGTAGAAGCAATACATACCTGTCGTATCCAGTACTTGTTATCAAAGGATCCTTGAGATACAAGTTTGTTATAACATCTGATTGCACTGCAGGAGTAGCGGTGGCTGTTAACGCCATAAACGGAATCTAAAGTATTTACACCACTCAACGTTTCAGTTATACTACAAAAACAAACCAGGGTGGCAACGCTAGTTCGGATTCAGTTTCACATTCGGCAAAAAGCGAAAGGGTTGGAATCGGATTCGAATTCGATTCTGAAATAGCTGAATCCAGCAAGCTTCGGAAACACCTGTTGGAACAGGTTACAACCGGAATCCTGGTTCCGGTTCCGCATTTTTCAACCTTCAGGTTCCGGCTCGGGCAAAATTTTTCCGGAACTAAAATTGCGGTATCAAAATTTTGTCGCAGGAAAGTAAGATTTTACTAAAAAATTACAATAAAAAATAAATAGATTTCATTAGTATGGTAGGCAAAACCTTCACAATCGCCGATAATAAACCATCGAAAGTAGATTTTGCTTCCGTGGATTATGAAAATCTAAAATACAGCAGATAATGTGAATACCTATCTGCAACTTTTGTTATTTGACCAATAATATTGTAAAAAAGAAAATTAATATGAATTTTTCGGTGGCATGTATTTTTCATTTTCCGGTTCCGTTTCCGGTTATTTTTTCAAATTCCGGTTCCGGTTCCGGTAAATTGTAATTCCGGTTGCACCCTGATTGGAACATACTAAAATATTTTCAAAGTGTTTCAGTACTTGCGATTCTGGATCTCAACCTGTGTTTCAGTGAATTCGGGTTTTGATATTTCAAAATTCACATGAGTATATTGTTTCTATTGCGTGCATGTACACAATTGTTTTATCTAAATGAAGGGATTTTTGCAAAGAATATCCCAAAATTATCAATTCGGAATAAGTCTAAGGGCACTAAAAATATCTAGCTCATGATTGTTTATGCTATAAACAACAAACAAGGATTCGACTTACGTTCGTAAATTGCCGTCTCAAATCGCCAAGTTTTCGGTACGAACTACGAAAATCATGTCCCCATTGCGAAATACAGTGTGCTTCATCGATAGCGATTAGACATATTTCTAAAACTTATCAAGCGCATTCATGTCCACGTTGTAAAGTATCTGAGGGCAGTAAGGCAGCACGCATGTTGCAAAACACAGTAAGGCAGCACGCATGTTGCAAAACATGTAAAGGCAAACTATAACTGAATCCAGAATATTTTAGAATTTTGAAATCGCAAAACCACTAAACTTTCCAAAATAATAGATAATTTATAACTACAAAAATCTGATGTTTATGCCTCGACCTACCACTAGACTATCTTTCACGCTGCTACGCAAAATTGTTTTAAAAACCTTAAAAACTCAGAATGCTAAAAATTATGAAAATTTAGCGCTATTAACAACACGTACTACAACCAGCATTCATTTGTGACAACAAATTGACACCACCAGTTTCTGCGAATTCAGGTGTCATATACAATATTCTATACTCGCCGCTAAAAACAAATAACCAGTTGCGAGACACATTTTCTTGAAATAAACGCTATTTTCCATCAGGATGTAGTGAAGCATGTCCAAAGATTTTAAGTTCACATAACAGTAGAAATGTGTCGAGGTCCTACCCACAAAACAATCGACAATTTCTCTCCCCGTCGCAGGACGAATATTCCCTGAACAAAAATCGTTGATCAAGACTACTTTCCCTAACGCATGTTCCTCTCCTTGCTTCTCGCACTGTTATTAGCTTCCCCTCATCAACTTTTATAAGAGAAAGTATAAATTTATACGCCTTGGCATCGGCATTTAAGGCAGGGCAGGAACATAAATTTATTATTCCGTTTCATCGTGCTTCAACGGAAGCAAAAAGGTGCCCGAAGTCTAACAATATCCAAACAGGTTTTTGCGAAACCGACAAAAGAGTACTGGGCAATTTTCATACCTAAATATGTCACACCGTCCCAAAAAACCGAAGTTTTGCAAATCTATTGCTACTGTCAAATGTGGCTGAAGTAGAAACAGACACCAAAACTTAGCTCCGACCCTGCCTTCAATGCCTACGTCAAGGGCAAACCTGAGCAACGATTTTTCATGGTGGGGTATTCTTCCTGCCTGGGACAAGGGGAGGAATTATCTTAAAGCACTGTTTAGGAAAATTATTCTGGGACGATTTCTCCTCGGGGGGAATATATTGTCCTAGATTCCTCTAAAAGGGACGATTTCTACGGAGAAGATAACGTTCAACGACTAATTTTTCCGGAGAATGAATCGCACGAGAAATAAACGATTCTGTAACCCTAGCACCGGCTCCGGTGAAAATTGCGGCCCGCGGGCAACTATACTCGGCCGCCTACGCAACATAAGAACACCAAATCGATAAAAATACTAAACTGAGTGAAAAACATGTCGGTAAAGCCTAACTTATCAAACGCCACAAAAATAACTGATCATTACATTTCACAACGTAAATAATTGAAAATTGTTTCGACATGGACTTCAATTTTTTGCCATTACAAGTATATTAAATACAAATCGCTCATAGTTTAGACTTACGTACCCGATAAGTTCAGAATATATCCGCGCTTTATCGTTTTGTGCGGAGCCAACTAGACAAGCTTTAATACCGGCAATGCTGAAAAAATAACGCATCGTGTACCATGCAAAACCATTAATCCACCTTTCCACATATTAGGTTTAAAAACCACTCTGAACAGCCACATGGTAACTTTATGATATAAATTACAATGGTTCATAGTAGGATGCGCGGATATCCGGATCCGGCTTAATATTCGCCAAAAATCTCTACGGAGGCGGTCATGAATTTCATACACTGCTATCAACAAGTGACCGCAAGAAGTTCAAACTTTCATAAACTAAAGTAAAAATAAAAAATCCAAACTAACAATTAATTCTAATTCAGTACAGTGGTGTATACTTTTTCGCGACTGAAACAGTTCAAACAGTGCACCAGTTTAGATACTGTATCCGGATTCGGTAAAGTCACTATCCTGCTTTGGTTCCGGCAAATTAATATACGGTCACACCCTGAATCATAGGATGGTTATGTCAACAAACAACCAAACAGTAACGAAAAAATGGGCTCACAAATTCAAACAAGCCTGGTCCCTTATTATCATTGCAAACAGCTCACCTTAATCCTAGCACCTGGTCCTCCATTAGCGAAATAAGAGGCGACACAACGACAGCAGTTTTGTTCTCGACAACAGCAGGAAATTGATAGCACAAACTTTTACCGTAGCCTAAAACCAACAAGCACATTGGGGTAATCTCTGGGTCCCGACAAGTGGGACTCTAACACAGAGGCCCCGATTGTCAACCGGAAGAAAATTTTGACCGAGAGGTAACAATAGTTAAGGACAAAATTACTGTTTTAGGAGGAAATCATATATAACTATGACTGATCACTTGTATATAACACGTAAACACATTTTACATACTTATCGAATGGTTATAACTAAAAAATTATGCAAAAAAGTGTATTTGCAGTTCAAAAAATCAAATTTCAAGGCTAATAATACTCAAACGAAAGACACTCCATTCCATCTTTAATAAACCCTGAAGAAATGGGATCGTTATCGCGCAAATACCCACACAGTACTACACCCTCAACAGAAACCTAAAACTTCAGCTGGTCTTATCTTACGAGCCGCAAGATGAAACGAATATCTGATTGAACCAGGGTGCGACTGGATGTTAATTTACCGGATATCAAAACCGGATACGGATACTGAATTTTTACCTTAACAGGAAACGAATACCGGATATTGTATATTATATTAAAATGTTATTTTTTCGATGTATTTTGCGTGTTCAAGGTTTTTGTCTGGTGTAAACTTCATAATTGCTGCTGATAAACTGAAATTATTTAATGCAAAAAATGCGTTAAACTCTCGCTCGCATATATAACTTAAAAGTAGCCGAAAATGTATCAAAACGTAAAATTCTTGATTTGCCGATAATTGAAATCGCATGAAAATGTTATAGACACTCACTTGTAGAAAGCAGTTTTATGATATTCGTCACCACAACCGCGAATATTTGGTATCCAGGAGGTTTATAACGGATAGATAGCTAGATATCCATTGAAAAAGACCTCGAGGTGTTTAGACACTGTGTTTCCGTTACACAGTCTCAGAAAACTAGGATAACTAGATTAAAGTCTAATTTAAAATCTTAATGACACTGTTATGAACCTATTCAGTTTCTTTATGTTATTGTCATTTTTTCAGCCTATGTGATCTGTAGGCTCTATACCGAACTTCGCTATAAACTGATCATCTCGTTAAGAAGTGCTCTACAGATTCTTCTTGCATTTCACAACAATCGCAATAGGGAATCCTATTATATACATATGCATATTTAGTTGAGTGTCCAGTAACTATTTGTGTTAGTAATCTAGCCCTTGTTCTATTAAGTCGCACAATGAAGCTAATATAATTTGGTTCCAGTTTACTAAAGAATTTCTTCGTAGTTCGGCAGGTGTTCAGCTCCCGCCATCTTTGGTTAGTGTGTGAAATACACCAATGTTGGATCATATTTTAATTTGTCTTTGTGGTACGCCTATAACAGGTTCTGGTCCAGTAAACCTCATTTGAGCTCCAATCCTAGCTAATGCATCAGCCATATCATATCCCTAATCAGCTGAATGACCTTTAATCTATGTAAGAAAGACTTTATTTGTAGCTGAGAGGTCTTTTAAGTGCCTTAGGCAACTATTAGTTATTTTGTATTGCTCCAATTTTTATCCAAAGCCTTAAAGACAGCTCGACTTTCTGATTAATTCATCAATAGCCGAAACTTCTGCTTGGTAAATCTACGAAAATTGCCGCAAAAACAGAACTAAAGTGCCTCTGTTTATTGAGCGAAGCTCGGATTTTCGCGAAGCGTTTTATGTTTTGTACTCTGGGGTCGAAAGATGGATGTCCGTCCGTTCGTCCGAAAAGAATCTCAGGAACGGCTGAACCGATCTTGATGAACTTTTTTTTGTTTGAAACCCAATTCTCCTGGTGTGTTAACCTCGCATTGGGGTTTTAAAATTTTAAGCCCTTTATTAGCTAGAGGCTAATTTGCATAATTAATTAAGCCTAAATTAGCACTTTCTACATTATTTCACTAATTATTACAGTTAGATGCGATCTAATTTTAGCATTAAACGGTTTTTGGGCGCAAGGAATCTGCATAGACTGTTTACAAACCTCCAAAACCGATACTTGAGCAGTTAGCTAATAGATAATTTGCATATTAGCATAGTTTATAAGCTTAAATTAGGACATTTTACATTATTACGGTTAAAAGCAATATGATTTCAGCACTAAAGGGTTTTAGGTGCGAGGAATTTGAATAAATTGTTTACAAACCTCTAGAACGAATAATTGAATAGTTAGCTAGTAGCTAATTTACATATTAGCTTAATTGACAAGACAAAATTAGGACTTTTTAAATTATTTCAATAATCATTAGGGTTTACTGAAGGTTTTTGGGTGCGAGAATATGAATAAATTGTTTACAAAAATCTAAAACCGATAGTTCATTGCTAATTTGTTTGCAGCTTTAATGTGCATATTCCACCGCAGTTTTTTGCCCAAAACTACGCCTAAGCATTTGACTTAGTCTTGTAATGGTCAAGCTACTCCATGTATTTTCATAACTGGTAGTACAGGCTGTGATCTTCTCCTACTAAAAAGTACAATGTTGCTTTTCGAAGGTTGAATTTTCAAACCATTCTGTCGGCGCCACATGCTTACTATTTTCAACGACTAATTCGCTAGTCTAGCGACTGTATTAGGCTGCAAGTCTGTGCAAAGTATTGCAACATCATCAGCGTAAACCTGGCAATACCCACAACAGTGCTGGAGGAACTCCGACATGCGGGCATCCTTTTCTCGCTAACACACTTCTACTACTACATCCTAATTTTGCAGTAATGATTTTAGTATTTAGTAACTGCATTATCCAGAGCGCAATCGAAATTCCTATTCCGATTAGAATTCCGATTCAAACGAGTTTCGATTCCGATTCCGATTTCACAATCAATCGGAATCAAAATTTCCACATTTTAATTTAGGCCTACTTGTTGTGATGTTGTATAAAAATTCTGCATCACTTATCTATTAAATTGTTTTCCATATGTTATCTTATCAATAAAGATTGTAGTTTAGCTTTACAAAGTCAAAAAATTATTGCCAATTTGTTCATGCAACGTTTTTGAAATTGTTGGCAAACCACAGACACTCTAAATCAATATTATACTTGTTAATACAAATTATCGATATAGTAATGAATTTTGTAGTTCCGATTCCGGTATAAATTTGCTGTTCCGATTCCGATACAATCCCACCCTGGTACTATCAAATTGATAATGAAGGGTTCCACATTGAATCTCTTGAGCGTTTTTTAAATTGAACCGAAGTTCACATTATCAAAAGCATCTGACACTAAATAGTGTAATGCTGTAATTGTTTAGTTTCCCACTTGATAGGCATGTTGGTTAACGATTAATGGCTGTCTCTCAAGATATTTTTCACGAATATAACGACCCAATATTCTCTTTATATTGCATGTCCTCCATGTTAGAGGAATGTATCTTGTTTTAAGACTTAATCTAAATAATTCAGAAGATATCTGGCTCAGTAGATTTTTAGCAATATGTAGGAATCTGGGTGAAATACCATCTGGTCCAGCAGCCTTATAAGGCTTAAATGAAGCAAAAGCCCGTGTGTTTAATGAAACGTCTAAAATTTCTTCATCTGTTGTTGTATATGAACCATCTGGCTTAACAAGTGATCCCAGTTCTTGATTGGATCTAACAGATCAAATTCTATGTAATCTTGCATTTTGTGGCGAGTCTCTTATTTAGCACGAAAGGCTTTCATACATTTACTTCTAAGATCGGCTAACTACACCAAACTGTTTTACCTTTGCAGTTTGAACTATTTAATTTGCATGACAGTTCAACTGCAAAATTTATTGCAGTTTCAACTTGAGTCACAACTAAATCCATATCAGCTTTATTATGTAGCTCTAAATTAATGTTCTGTACTGATTTTCTAACTTCAGTACAGAACAGGGCAGGTTTGATACGTCTTGGATTTATACCACTTTTATTTCGCTCAGTAACAATATCTTTTAACAAAAATCTTATTAATCTATGGTAAAATAAGCTTTCTTCACCAGAGACGTACCAACCTTGGACCATATACGTTGCAAGTAGATTTATAACTGTCAAATTTGAAACCTCTGACCTACATCGGTTTAGAAAAGTATGTTTATTTCCCTTGTTTTCTACAACTGAGTTTTCAGCAACTAAACCTAATACTAATTTTAAGTTTTGTTGTCTACAATAACTGACAATTTTATTTAAAACTTCAGCTGGAGGTATTATAACCGGAACCGGATACGGATATCAGTTTTTCCGGATATAAACTCGGAGCCGGATATCCGGTCGCTCCCTGGATTGAACACACATACCTGTTGCCATAACAACACACTGATCGCGTTTATCTTCCAAAACCGATTTAATGATGCGCCATTGTAAACTAAACGGAAAAATATTCTACTTACAATATATACATTATAACTATAATTGTGAGCAGTTTCATATCCGTAGTTATCACATAATTAAGCAATGTCGTGGGAGTCAAAACTTTTAGATTAAAATGTATGCATGTACATCAAAACTAGGATATTCTGAAATACGGTATCCAGGATCAATGGTTCTACCGGAATTGGTCGGTCTAGTACTTTTTAGAACCCTGGGTCTCTGACACCTGTTATTTTCATTCAATCCAGAAAATAACTGTGAGTTTGAATGAAATAAAAATAGCACGTATAATGCCCCAGTATTGTCAAACATAACTTACGGTTTAAACCGACTATGACCAAAGTGCGTTTTTAGCAATGAAATGAAGTTAGGTTCCACAACTAATGCATCTGAGATATCTAAAATAATGATTTATCATGGCATAACCGGATAACCGTTTCCATTTCCGGTACACATCGGTGTCCGTTTCTGTTTACGTTAAAGAAATACAGTTAATTCTGTTATTTTCCTACTCATAGTTGTAAATCAAAATCACACTTAAAATCATTCAGTTTTTCAATATTGATACGTTGCAAGTGATTGATTTGAAGGAAAAATGATGAAATAAACTAAAATCTTTAAACAAACTTTAGTGCATCCGCTATTTTCCTTTGAATTTTAGAAAGTCCAGTGAATATATACATAAAATATTGGCACAAAATAAAGCATTCTTTATACTTTTATGTTCAATTCAATACGCACGTAAAAGTCCATAAATCAGAGTAGAAAACAATTCTAACAACGAATCCAGTAAAAACCTACGAACGCTGTTCGCCAAAAAAATTAGGATTGTATATAAAAAAACTGGCCCTGGTTTGGCCACGGCCAATACCGTGCTGGTGCTGGTCCCGGCCCCAGTACCGGTGCCGAAGCCAGGCCCCAGGGCATCTCTAATATGTGTGTATATTAGGCTTAGGTTATATGCGTTTGTCTTGTTTAATTACGAGCTAATTATCATAATTAGTAGTGCCTGAAGTAGACCAACCAGAAAAGCTATCGCGTATCGCCGTATTTTGAACGGAACTGTTGGCAACGTCCAATTCTTGTCGCATTTCTTCTTCCGCATTTAAGCATGCCTAATTATGTAAATACGTATATATAATATAAGTAAACAGCGCGTTCTGTGTGCTTCGAACACAACTTAAATTACTGGTCAAAGTATTGTTCCAATTCCAATAGTAATATATAATTCAATTGAATTGAATCACAAAAAATTTTAGTACTCCCCGTTCGTTCAAAGAAGAATAGTTACCTACGTACCTACTTTTTTGAAATTTCATATGTATTTTCTATCTGTTATTAATTTAGAATATTTATATATAATTTCTTTACCTCCAACAGAACGTCGTCATCGTTGTCCAAATCCGAATCTGCTTTTTCACAGCGGGACGGAGGATTCTGAGAATATGGCTCCAATTCTAGAACTTGAATGTCTTGTGTGTCATTGCCAATATCTTCATCAGTATCTGGCGAATCACTAACAAGCCGCTATAAAGCACAAAATATCTTCCCTCATCTAGTTTCTAACTAGTAAAACAGGGTGCAATTATACAATCTGTAAACGAAATTTGTTAAGTTTTTACACGGGTTGTCAGTACATATGTACCTAACCACGTTAGCTTAGCTAAACCATATATATGTAAAGTACTTTTTTTGAGAAACATTTAACATTGCAGTCTGTGTAGTGTGTAGTAAGGTGCAAAGTTGTCACAGAAAACGAATGCGATACTATTTTGCTAGCTGCTGCAAGCAAAATTTGCGATTTCACGAATCAAAATATTGGCATCATATCTTACTCTTCTTTTTGTCACAAAATCATTTTCGCCGCCCTCAACTTTGCCGCATAATCCATTTTGTGGAGATGGATGTAGTGACCTCAGACACGAGATGTCAGGAATAATTTCAACTTGATCTGAATTTCCGTTTTGTGGGTGAATGTTTCGATTTTGCAACTCGCGCTTGCATTTGCTTAGCAGAGAAATAACGCAGTTGACTCGTCCGTTGACGATGGCATCGTTTGTTTCCTTATCAGTCACGGACAGCCGACTAATATGCATTAGAAGAAATTCAGCTGTCCTGTGCAACAGTTCCAAGTCGGATGATATAACGTCCATTTCCCCGACAAATAATTTTAATAATCAAAACATTGCATATACAATCAACAGTAACAAAGATACGTTCATGTTTACTTATTTACTATAATCTCTGAAGACCTATAATAAACTGTAATATATTTATGTGACGGAAAAAAGACCGCCTTCATTAAAATCTAATTTCCAAGGTATAAAATTTATAGTCTTTTTCCATGAATATTTGCTCTCGTAGAATTTTTAATATTAAATCGAAATTTTTTGCAGAATCTTTATGAACAAATTTGAGCTTTGATTTTAATTCAAGAGAAACAGCCTTCATACTTTAAGGCTACGCTCCCCTGCGAGTTTGCCATTCCTATTTTTGATCTGAATGTGTTAAATTGAGTGATTCGGACTCACTTGCATTTGCTTTTATCACTTATACTTGCTATTTAAGGTTCAACAATTATTTTGCAACCATTGCAGAAATTATTATTGTAATGGGGTATTTGTTAGGAGGACCGGGGGTTTACGCCCTCCCCAATAATTTTTTCCATTATAAATCGTAAAGGAAGGCAAACCTCTCTTGCATCTAACCGAAAGCTACCAAGATTAAATATAGGTGAGGCGATTATATCGGAAAAAGTTTTAAGCGTGTCGTATGGAAATCTCGTGAGAAAAAGAGCTGAAGAACCGGCACGAATAACCGGAACCCAAACAATAACACAAGAGAAAAAGATCTCCGACCTGATTAATTATTAAATTTAAGCCAAGTTAAACTGAGGTCGTTTATCACAGTCCAACTGGTGCCACTGAACTTCATGCAATTTTCTAAAAGATCAACCTCTTTAAATATTAGTTTGTGTCGATACTAACGGTCTGCACGACCCCTGTTTGAAGTTTTGCCCATAGTTAATGACCACACCGGGAATCGAACTTCGGCTCTCTTGCGCTCGACCCAAGCATGCTACCACTACACTACGCGGTCATTGCAACAACTTCTTATACCGGTATATGTGCACAGGCATGGCAACATTTGCTTTACACACACTTACTTGCACATATACCGACATCCCTCTTTTTACAGGCGGTCGTCCCGGACCGCGAATTCAAGTACCCGAATTCATGGGCTTGCTGTTTGCAGTGCCCATCTCGGTGGGACTCCATGTTGGTACTAACGGTCTGCACGACCCCTGTTTGAAGTTTTGCCCATAGTTAATGACCACACCGGGAACCGAACCTCGGCCCTCTTGCGCTCGAGCCAAGCATGCTACCACTACACTACGCGGTCATTGCAACAACTTCTTATACCGGTATATGTGCACAGGCATGGCAACATTTGCTTTACACACACTTACGTGCACATATACCGACAGTTTGCATAAAAAATTCTAAATCCGTTTTAAGTCTAACTTATACTACGGTCCATGCTATTTATTTTACAATTTATCACGTGCGTGTGCATACCCGATGTCCCTCACACTTTCAGCGTCTGTTTGCTATTTTAAATTTTTCAACAAACCAGCCGGCTTTTCCCATTCTTTGAAACGGAATGCTCAGTTGTAAATTCCAGTTCACTAGCCACGCAATTTCGGAGATGATACCTACCTTCTACATATTAAGCAAAATTACTAAGTATACTGTAAGGTAAAGATTAAACCATGGTGCAGTTCAAAGATTATAAATAATGAGGTATACTTTGCTCAATTCTTTTTTACAGACAATAATAAATAAAAGCTTTTCCAAAATCGGGCAGTTACTACGGTATTAACTTCGTGTACAGATCAGTCTTTACAGCCAGTCCAAAGATGTTCTGAACATCCAATTTAACGATTCAATTTGCATCGGAACTATACGTTCCCTAGTCTAGGGACTGGGCTTACTTCGCTTTTAAAGTTATTAATTTTTTGCCTATAACCTGCATGTTTTATATTATGTTTTCCTCAAACTGTCATTCATGTTATTTGGTCTAATGCACTTTAATGCGCTTTCGAACCGAAATGTACGAATAACAATTATATAAGCATTAACATTCAAAACGGGTTTACGTTTGTGTGTAACAATAGTTCGTCTTTTATTTAAAAACATGTGGCGAACTTATGTTCCTGAGTGTATACGTTTCATAAAAGTATCGTAACAAAAATACAAAACGTTTTTTTTTTGTTTGAAAAAGCGTTTACTCTAAAAATATAACCTTTTGGCACACGGCAAAAAGTGTTTGCTTTGTTGCCACCATGCTGTGAAAGATGTCATTTGAAACGCAGAAAGCATTCAAATTCTAGTTTCGTTTTGGGCACGATTCTTGATGCTTAACACATCGGTCCATGTATAGAACAGAAAAACTTTATGACCAGAAGTACAGCGCAGCCACTCCTGTATGATGTCTAGTACCTCAGATAGTTTGGTAGGAAAAATCACAAGCATAAAATTTGTCTGGCAAAACAGGAAAAGTGGAAAATTAATAATCCTTGGATATTCCCTGGTTAGGAAGGGAAAATCTGTAGTGTAGTTTGTTTAGAAAACGGGAAAAGTAGAAAACTTAAACGCTTTAGATTATTCTTGGGTTGGTAGGAAAAATCTGAAGCACAGGTTTTGTTTTGGAAAACTGGAAAAGTGGAAAGTTCGGTAACCCCCCCTCCGGCGATTTGAAATGTTACTACACAAGATGAGCACCAAATTGTTCAAAACTATTTCATTCACTTAGCGGTTTCAGAATAAACTGCTTAGTGTGGGGCGCTTGGTGGGTGGGCAGCTCCCCTGAGGACCATAACGCTAATTTGAAGAAAAATTTTCGAACTAGAAACTAGTTTTAAAACAGGAAAACAAAACATTTTATGTTACAAGTGAAAAAGTTACCCCCTCCACATGCTTGTATTTTCCACTTTTCAGATTTTCCGAACCGAACCACAAATCCTATTTTACAGCCAGACCAACCAATCTGTTCATTCTCTACCACACCGAGAGAAAACCTATACGTTTAACATTTCCAGTTTTCCAGTTTTCCGAACATCGCCTACACCACCAACTTTCCCTACCAACCAAAAGGAGTCAGATACAGATAACTAGACTTGAATTTTCCACTTTATACCCGTTTTCCGAACCGAACCACACATACCAATTTTCCAGCCAGACCAACCAAACAGTTCCTTCACTACCAGAACTAGAGCAAACTCACCGTGACTTTTCCATTTTTCCTGCGTTTCGAACCTCGTCTACACCTCTAATTTTCCGTATCGAACTTGGAAATATTCAGGCGTCTGAATTTTCCACTTTCCCCAGCCGAATATGCATGTGATTTTTCCTACGAAACCAGCAACCAGCGAAATGCTTAGCCGAAATGCAGGAGTGGCTGTGCTGCACTCCTGGTCATAAGTTTTCCACCTTGGAAAATGGGAAGCTCCTGTGCTTTACATTGATAAAGTTTTAAATATATTCAAACAGGTTTGAAATTGAACTCGCAAGAAACTGAACCAACTCTTTCCTTTCTAACAACCGATCTAGAATCTTCTTTGGAAGCCATATGTGATTCTAAAAATATCAAGTACGCTAGCGAATACACGAGTCACCGCCAGAGGGCGGTGGCAATAATATTGTTTGAAATTTAAGACAATTGTCGGAAAACCTGCATCTGCCGACTCCCATACGTAAGGAGTATATAAATACATTTACCACTATCTAACTACACTACTAAAGCCGACTAGTTTTGACAGTTTTCAAGACAAATTATGCAAAAATTTGGACGCCGACTCCATAATAGAGAAATAAACTTCAAATTGTATAAAATTGCCTGTTTTAGATTATATATTATTTGAATACACATAGGCCTACTATAATGACAACTTCGGGTAATGCAATACCTCTGCATACAGTGCTGCTGTCTGTGCTATGCGTAATCATCGTCACAAGCAGCTCAAGTCTATACAAAGAAATTGCAACCGCATGGGGCGTCAAAGAATATCAAGTCGTTCGAATGATGAAAGAAATGCAAATCAGTTCAAAATCACACGAGCATCTGCTTCTTGAATTTAAATCTCTTAGCCCTTACAATCGTGAAATTTTAAAATTAAAACCCCTTCGTATGCGGCAATTTTTTATTGAGCACGGAAATGTATCAGCAATAGCGTTTGATCGTATTTTTACAGCTCATACTGAACAAGTATTCGAACAAGTGGCCGCGGTTGCACATAAAACCGTTCCGCAAGTGATCGCTGAAAATAGCACCAGTCAATTTGCGGGATTTTCAGTTGAGCAGCTGTCTGCGTTTAGTCAATATCTGCGAAAGCAATTGGAACTGAAAAATTCCGCACGCGCGATGGCATTGGACGGAAATTTGAGTTTTACTAGCGTCCTCTATTTGATATGCGCTACTTCAGTTTTAAATGCTGAACTGTTCCATTTCATTTTTTACTTTGTACACAAATGTTAATTTAAACCAACTTCATTTGCAGTAACGGAAGATCCAAAAGCACAAAATAAAAGAAAATGAATGAAATTTTCTACAGTTTTTGGTTAAAACAAGGTTAGCGCTAGCACCATTACAGTAAAGTTGATAAGGGGGTCCCCATTTTGAGTGCCAATCAATTGGAGACCGTATCCCTAATAAGTGTCCGCACGCGGATAGGCCCTAAACATTAATCAGAGTCCATAGATATCAATTATCCCTAATTGTAGTGCGTACTCCAGGATCAAATAAAGTAACATGTCAGGACAACGTGTTTACTTGTATTTTAATTGTTTGAGTCAAATAGAACATCAATCTCAATTCTGTTAAAAGAGAAAGAAAAGTTACCGTATCACATGATACGACAGTGAAAAGTACAATTGATTACAGCTAAATATTTCAGAATTATAGATGGTCACCGGATATACGGATACGAATCATTTTCAAAACATCAAAATTAAAAAACTTCAGTTTAGCTTGATATTTATCGGAATATATAATGATTTCGTAGTTTTACATTATCTCAAAATTAGCCCAGTCAAAAATTTTCATGGAATACGAACCGTCAAGTACTAAATTTATAACCTTTGCAAGGAACAAAATCTATTTATACGCATATAACAAATCGCAACGCGAGATTTATACATTCTGTATTGACCCGAATAAGGGGGTCCCCACTTTGAGTCTAAATCAATAGGAGTTCGTATCCCTAATAAGAGTCCGTAAACGGATAGAGTCCCTAAACCCTAATTAGCGTCCACAAATGTCAATTAGCCATTAATTTTAGCACATAAATGACTCCAGAACCAAATAATTTGAATTCGAAACTTTAAAGCGTATAACTTTTGAAAGTACGTTCATAATTTATTGCCTTGTATTATCACTCAAGCTATTGACACAAGAGAAATAAATGTTTAATTCAACGGATAATTGCAGTACCGGATGTATATCAATAACGAAGGGCGGTGTAGCGTGGGTTAAAAATCAATAACAGTCCGTAACCGAATAACAAGGGAGGTACCCTCTGGAGAGGCCAAATAAATATCAGTCCCCCCTCTTATTCGGGTCAATAAAGTACCAGGCATCATTTTAAATTCTGATAGCTCTTGATTTAACAATATGCCAAGTCTAACTAAGTATATATGATCCTAGATAACAAAAGGCTACTAAGTTTGCAAACCTGGCAATCTGTAAAAGGGCACATTTAAATTTCCCATGACACAGAACCCCAACCCATGTGTTCATATAACTTTTCAATTCAAACCACCCACAAAGCGACTTCCGTCTCATGCACCAAAACCGTCCAAAAGTACCATATCAGCAATCCTAACTGTTTAATTTTGACCAGCTTAGTGTGCGGTTGGGGGCGGCAACCCCTTTTTGCTTAGTGCACTTTCAAAATGCGGAAGCTTCAAGGTAGCTTCAGCCTGCTTTCTGAGAGAAAAAGCATGTACAAAATTGATTCAAAATGTTTTGTCGTATATACAAAAAAGTTTCTCCTACATTTGTGTCGTGAAATTGCTAATTTTAGGTAGGCGCGCTAAACCAGTCATCCAACGCAAAAACTGGCGTAATTCAACACAGCACGTTGCTTTTACACAATTAACATAAAAACAGATTTCTGAACTGTTGAAAATTACATTTTTGATTCCGGAGTAGTCCATGACACAAACCTCCTTGGCATAATTAACACAAGTCTAAAACAAGCTTAAGCCTATTAATAAGCCCAGGCAAAAAATTGTATAAAAATTATATTGTCCCTACATTACTTTCAATTTTCTCCCTCAGAAAATATTTCGGTGAAAATAGCGTTTCAAACCATTTACGAGCCTGCACCTCGCCAGAATTTTCTGGATCCGTCGCTGAAGTGATGCATCACAAAAAGTAACCATGGGCTGATATTTGTACGATTCAGCGTAGGTATAGTTAAATGTGTTCCTTTTTTCCTGGAACGTAAAACGACTCATGTATATATACGCTGATAAATTACGTGTATTCCTGATTTGTTTTGTTCCAGGTAAATATTTTAAATCGAAAAGAGTTCGACTGGATATTCAACTCTGGTTCACGATTGCGGATATGTATCGATTTTGACATGAAGCGCACTGTTGGAATTGAATGATGAACATTTGGGCCAGCTATCAATAATACTAAAGTTTAAAGCGTTTACATTGATGCTTATGGTTCAAAGAATGATTAGTAATAGTGGAATTTATTTTAAGCGTTGAAACTGTACACCTATTAGTAGGTACGGCCAGAGACCTGCCGATGCTCAGAAATGCGACGGTGCAATTGGCGGTTGATTGCTCCAACATAACTTAACTGACAGTTAAGACATATGAATTGGTAAATAACATTTGATCGCATAGCGTCCGGGTATCGGGTCTTAAAATTTAAACATTTTAGACAGATTGCTAAATTTTTTTAAATACTATCTTAAAATTAATTTCAGACGAATTAAAATGTTTATTGAGAAGTTTTTTAAGCTGTTTATTGAAATATACGGTACTGTAGTGACCCGAATAAGGGGGTGACTGATATTTATTTGGCCTCTCCAGAGGGTACCCCCCTTGTTATTCGGTTTTACAGACTGTTATTTATTTTTAACACAAGCTCCGCCGCTCTTCGTTACTGATATATATCCGGTACTGCAATTATCCGTTGAATTAAACGCATATTTGTCCCGTTTCAATAGTTTGAGCAATAAAAGGTTATACTTAGGAATGTACTTTCAAAATTTAAGTAGGCTTGAAACTTTCGAACTCAAATATTTGATCATGGAGTCATTTATGCGTTACAATTAGGGTTATTTGACATTTATGGACTCTAATTAGGGTTTAGGGACTCTATTTGCTTACGGACTCTTATTAGGGATACGGACTCCAATTGATTCGGACTCAAAATGAGAACCCGCCCTTTTATTACCCCTCTCCCTTTTATTCGGGTCAATACAGTATGAGATCCAAGAAATAAGAGCCTTAAAACAATTACCTGTCCATTTGTGGTATCGGAGTTAATCGTGATGACTTGCTCTTGGTTTGTGAGCGACCTTTGCGAGCATCGCCCAGCACTACTGAAGCAGTTGCACAATAAAAAATATTTTTAGAGTTGTTTGTTTTACGCTCATAGCAATCAGTTCCTGAGTCAGAATACTTGGATTAGAATAACAAGTTAAAACAAGTGCTTGAAAAACAAAAATCGAATTTCGGAAATTAAAAAAAACGCAAAACTGAGTTTCGCATATCAGTAATAGAAAATTTAATTTCAGGTATAACACGGCCTCCTTTTAACCTCGAAGTCATTTACGTATGCGACTTTTATTTCCGTTCGAAGTTTACAGCTTTGGGGTAAATATCACAAATAAAAATTTATAAACTATTTTTATCAATTCGATAATAGTAAAAATTAATTTTTGCTTAAATATATTCATGTCGCAAATTTTTCACTTGAAGACAAAATTTAACAAGGCAGAAGGAAATTGAATTTACAAAATGTTTCAATTTCATTTATCCACGGATTTTTTTGCAATATCAAATTACTATATAGTCAAGGGCACCTTTGATTTCCACAAGCCGGGCGCAAGTTAAAGTGGGTGACATTACATCATCGTCGAAGCTTTCGATACAAGACAAATAAACGTTTAATTCAAGGAACAGTTCGTAACCACATAACAGGGGTACCCTTTGGAAAGTCCAAATAAATGTTAGCCCCCTCTTATTCGGGTCACTCCAGTAGTCGCAAATGTGCTAACATGGAACTGCCTTTTGCGACTCCACTCTTCTTTCTTACGCTTTACAACGTAATGCATCGTTCACAATAACTTTATATGGTTTAGCCACCTATTGGTGGCGTTTTACTGCACGTGAATTGACGCATGACACTGCATTTCGACTTGTTTGTAAGCAAAAATTTTTTGACGTGCGGCACAGTCCAACTAGCATAGCGGCACCGTCCGAATAGTATAGCGCCAACCTGAGATGACTTGTGGATCTATTGACGTTGTATGTTTTAAAATTTTTTAGTACTAGCGCAACATGAACAAAAGTTTTATTACTAAAATCATGCAAAACACGTATGGCCAATATTTCTTTGAGAGGCGTAACAGCAGTTATGCATATTCGTAGCCTAAGCCTCACCACAGTCTCGTGATCACCCCATAGTAAATATAAAATATGTGCTATAACGCATTTTACTACATGAGTATTAAATTAAATTATGGTAAGTTGGGGCAAATACGTGGCAACTTATTGCTAAACTGGACTTGCAAACCTCGCAAGAAGTCATTTCCTGTGAGGAAACAATAATCAAACAGATAAATTAATAAAAACGAACCAGATATATTGCATCATCTCACAATTTATCAATAAAACGACAATCAAGTTTCATTAGAATTCAATTTACAACAGATCGGCACTGAAAGAACAAATATTGTTTCAAGTATGTCTTCTAGAATCATACAGAAGCTGATTTTCAAATCAAATTAAATATTTAGGCACCCTAGGTTGCCGTTTCCAGCTGACGTCTGAGCTCCGAAAGTCGATCTTCCTTACGTAACTTTTTCGGAGGTCCAGAATCATCAGTAGAGTTTCTTGTCTGACCATCCAAAGGCGTCGAAGTGGCCCGTGGTGAACTCAGATCTGGCAGTTGAAATCCATTTGGCACTACAAATTGCAAAACGATGCATAATTTAAAATACTGGGTAAAACCGTGTACTTAATTTTTTCACTGCAAATGTAGGTACGTACAAAGTTCGGAATATTAGCAGACTAAAATTAAACTGAAGCATTGAAAGTACCGAAACGCAATCATTTATTTTTTACCTTAGATAGATATTCAGATGAATTAATAACGTGTGCCGACAAGGGTTGTGCACCGAAAAGACCAACGAAACACATTTTATAAACATAATGCACTAATTTTGCGTAAAGCTACAAAACATCACAGAAAACTGTAACAAATTGGTTTTTCTCACGCCTACTATTAAAAAATCTCGCTTAAATTACAGGGCGTTAGTTGACTACGTACACAGCTGTTTGTATTCACGTTTTCATTGCTAAAGAACCACTTCTTTGTTCTTAAAATGATTGCTGTATAACTGAAGCTAAAAACGCTAAGCTGCATACCCTGAGGTAAATCCGGTGACTCAGGCACAATATTGCCTTTCTGCCGCAGCCGTTTAGCGTCGTCCTCTGCCAGCAACTGCTCAAGCTCTTCTTCAAGTGTATCTTGATCGGCAATTCCGTATGTGTTCGATCCACCGATACGTACGCTCATTGCTGAGTTCATTTCTTCGTGATCACTTAGTACCTAAAACATGCAACAATAAGAAAGCGCGACCGATTGTTGAATTTCTTACTCAAAAATCAAAACTGCATACAAAACTTGGAATAGAACACAAGCCGGATACCGTATCGAAAACATCCAATATTTATGTAATAATCCAGGATGAGTACAGCCACAACACGTTTAGCTCACTAATCTATGGCAACAGAGGGTAAAATTAGTGGGAACAGATACTATTATTTGAACAAAATTATGGTGCAGTTCCAAACATTTTTAGATGTCAGGAATCGTAGTTCAGCGTTATATCCTGAAAATAATGGAGTGTCCAAAGGGTTATGAGTCAACAAACCGATTTGAAACTAGTTATAAAACATGAAATGAGCCAGTTTTCCAAAATCCTGAATAAGCCCATTCCTGGAAACGCAACCTTACATCATGCAGTGCATCGATAGTGTCGTCAACTTTTTCCGGTGTTAACGAAGTTGCTTTGAAGGCATCAACTCCACCTTTTAGAGCATTCATTATCTGAAATCAGCAAGTTAAAATAACATCCACGCGAAAACCGATATCTGCATCAGGTAGCAAAAAAGCCAGAATCAAAAAATAATCCAAACATCCTGCGAAAAATCCGGCCCAAAAAGCTTGAATGCACGCAATCAATACCCCGTAATCAAAGTATTTCCAAAACCACAACTACGATCACTGAGTTAGCCGCTCTACCGAATTTTTGAAAACTAAAAATAAGCACAGTTTTAAGCGAAATAGACTACTGTACCTTCTTTTGCGAATGAGTATCTTTCAACTGATGTAACATGTACGTCAGCTTGGCGTGATTATTTTCTTTACTTTCAATCGTTTTTTCAACAAATTTCCGTTTTCGAAGCATTGATTTGGCCTGTAAAAAGCTTCGTCAAACACATAACCGCCGATTCAACAAGGCTTTGATACTTTAAGGCCCCAGCGTATCCTGAAAAAGCGTCTCACATTATTCGCTCTAGCAAGCTTAGTAATTCCTATAACCAAGAGTATATGCTGAATACTTCAACAAGAGTATGCAATTGTTACATTCTGTGTAGGAAAAAACTACACGGTACGCGTTGCGTTTTTTGCCAATCCTCCTGATTTAGAGTGAGCACAACCTGTGCGAACCATGGCACTTTATGTATCCGGCATCAAAATACTCCGCTTATATTTTACTTAACAGTTATTGTACCTGACACCGATCCCCCCGGCAAAAAATGCAACGCCCGACGGTACATTTTGTACCATGCGGAAACCCAAGAGTTGTACACTCTAGTATCATGCACTATTCTGCCGTGCTTTAGAAAAATGATGTAACTCCAGTTTTACGGTTTTTGAAATAACTTGATTTTAGCTTCTGTGGCTGTAAGATTTGCCAGCAATGTCGGAATGAAACAAAAATTGGAATACTGCTAGCTTAAGGATTCCCGCGGCTTATGTCAAAATTTCAGGTGGCTATACGAGCTGGCTAAGCAATTATAGCCATTTCTCATTTGCATATGGGAGTTACTCCCTTTTTGCGATGTACATATGCTTACATATGTGAGTAAAAAATGACGTATCTCCAAAAAATCGCACGTAACATTTCAGAATACTCACACTTAAGTGACGTAACTCCATAAAAAACGAGTTACGTCCGTTTTACATTGGATTGAGCAAGTTTGCTGCTATACGCAGTTGATAAATTGATGTATTTTTGGCAATTGTATAAATCATAGATCATCTTCTTCTTCTTCAGATTCGCCTGAATGTTGGGTAGCGACAGGTAAATTTTGCCAAAATGGTCTAGCTGCCGTACGCATGAATTTGAGCAAGTTGTTAGTAATTGCACTTTTGCGCTCCTGTTTTATTCCGCGGGGTCCGCTTCGAAATTGGGCAAAACAAATTTAGTACTTTTCTTCAGAAAGCAAAATTGTTTGTATACTGTATCATTCAAGGCCGTCATATACCATAGAACACGACTTCTGCGTTGAAATTGTGCTACCGCAATTTTGCTTAGCAGTGGTCGGGGCTCGCGAAGTTGTTTTGCACTGGAGTCGTTGGTCCATGTACGAAAATCATCACACTAAACAATTAGGTTTAGAACGTGTAAAGCATAACTTTCGCTTAGGATAGTTTAAAAAACTAAAGTATTGATTTTATGTTGATCAAAATAGGTGGCACTTTTCTAACAATTGCATAACATTCGTTTATTGGTATTATTAGCAATTCTTTATAGAAACTGAGATGTATGTACTTGTGAGAAAAGGGAACTAACTTTCATTTCCAACGGCAGAACATGACCAGATGCTGACTTGGATACCGCCATAACGAAGTCATCAAAATTTTCGATGTTTCTCATTTTTTTCATCTCATGCTCCACTGCGTGATGTATTGAATCAGCCGACATGAACGTGTGTCCAGGTTCGAGATACTTTAATGTGATGACCTCCGCCGCCAACTCGTCACTGTTGACAGCTCGTATCATAGCTGAATACAACGTCCAGTTTTTATTTTGGCCACTGCAATTATCTAACCACAGAATGAAATGTTTCACTTTTTTGTATTGAACAAAAAATTTCCAGAATGCACTCGTAATGTCAGCTG
>JASANG010003897.1:0-99141 GCA_030248215.1 Enoplolaimus lenunculus | reverse complement strand
GCAAGATGAGCTGGCTACGAGTCTGAGTGGGACTCAGCCACCTCTGAGAATTTTAACTATGAACCCAATCCGCAATTAACCTGGAACCACTCGATCGGTGATATTAATCAAGGGTGGTAAAACGAATATCTCATATTAGCAACCGGAATAAAAGTAATAAATAACTTTTAGTAGGGGGGCTCAGAGACTCCGGCATCCTATTGGCTACAGGCCCTAACCAGGAACAGCTTCATCATTGAACCGAATACTGATTTCGTGTGTCGTCTGTTCTGTCGGTTCAAAAAAGAAGTCATATCGATTGTTGCCAAGGCTTTGTGCGACAGTTTCAATTTTGCCACGATTCACCGATACTTCCAAGTTGCCCAAACCAGCGTCTCCAGCGTCGACTAAAATCAAAAGGAAAAAACAGTTATTTTTCTTCAGGCTTGTAGCTAGTAAAGTTTCCACGACAGAGATATATAATTTAATTAATTTTAGTTATAATTTAATAAATTTTAGTTATAATTTAATAAATTTTAGTTATAATTTAATAAATTTTAGTCATAATTTAATAAATTTTAGTTATAATTTAATAAATTTTAGTTATAATTTAATAAATTTTAGTTATAATTTAATAAATTTTAGTTATAATTTAATAAATTTTAGTTATAATTTAATAAATTTTAGTTATAATTTAATAAATTTTAGTCATAATTTAATAAATTTTAGTTATAATTTAATAAATTTTAGTTATAATTTAATAAATTTTAGTCATAATTTAATAAATTTTAGTTATAATTTAATAAATTTTAGTCATAATTTAATAAATTTTAGTCATAATTTAATAAATTTTAGTTATAATTTAATAAATTTTAGTTATAATTTAATAAATTTTAGTCATAATTTAATTAATTTTAGTTATAATTTAATAAATTTTAGTTATAATTTAATAAATTTTAGTTATAATTTAATAAATTTTAGTCATAATTTAATAAATTTTAGTTATAATTTAATAAATTTTAGTCATAATTTAATAAATTTTAGTCATAATTTAATAAATTTTAGTTATAATTTAATAAATTTTAGTTATAATTTAATAAATTTTAGTCATAATTTAATAAATTTTAGTTATAATTTAATAAATTTTAGTTATAATTTAATAAATTTTAGTTATAATTCAATAAATTTTAGTTATAATTTAATAAATTTTAGTCATAATTTAATAAATTTTAGTTATAATTTAATAAATTTTAGTTATAATTTAATAAATTTTAGTTATAATTTAATAAATTTTAGTTATAATTTAATAAATTTTAGTTATAATTTAATAAATTTTAGTTATAATTTAATAAATTTTAGTTATAATTTAATAAATTTTAGTTATAATTTAATAAATTTTAGTCATAATTTAATAAATTTTAGTTATAATTTAATAAATTTTAGTTATAATTTAATAAATTTTAGTCATAATTTAATAAATTTTAGTTATAATTTAATAAATTTTAGTTATAATTTAATAAATTTTAGTCATAATTTAATAAATTTTAGTTATAATTTAATAAATTTTAGTTATAATTTAATAAATTTTAGTCATAATTTAATAAATTTTAGTTATAATTTAATAAATTTTAGTTATAATTTAATAAATTTTAGTTATAATTTAATAAATTTTAGTTATAATTTAATAAATTTTAGTTATAATTTAATAAATTTTAGTTATAATTTAATAAATTTTAGTTATAATTTAATAAATTTTAGTTATAATTTAATAAATTTTAGTTATAATTTTTATAAATTTTAGTTATAATTTAATAAATTTTAGTTATAATTTAATAAATTTTAGTTATAATTTAATAAATTTTAGTTATAATTTAATAAATTTTAGTTATAATTTAATAAATTTTAGTTATAATTTAGTAAATTTTAGTTATAATTTAATAAATTTTAGTTATAATTTAATAAATTTTAGTTATAATTTAATAAATTTTAGTTATAATTTAATAAATTTTAGTTATAATTTAATAAATTTTAGTTATAATTTAATAAATTTTAGTTATAATTTAATAAATTTTAGTTATAATTTAATAAATTTTAGTTATAATTTAATAAATTTTAGTTATAATTTAATAAACTTTAGTTATAATTTAATAAATTTTAGTTATAATTTAATAAATTTTAGTTGTAATTTAATAAATTTTAGTTATAATTTAATAAATTTTAGTTATAATTTAATAAATTTTAGTTGTAATTTAATAAATTTTAGTATACTTTCGGATTGCCAAAGCAAGGATTCGCAGCATGTAGTGAAAACAAAGCTCGAACAAGCTTAACTTTCAAACGCATAGCATTTCGATAATGTTAAGTCAGCAAAATATCTGACAAAGGGTTTAATTTTTACATTTCAATAATTCTGAATTACCAAGACTAGCGGTTCCAGCGTCGACTGGAAACTTATTCCAGTCAACACAGTACGCGTTTGCTTGTATTATGCACTCTCTGCGTTAATTCTTTGTATATTCAAGTCTGTCAGTGTCAAAATTATGCATCGTTCACAGTAAAAATCTTCATTTTTCCACCGAAAACATTAAAAGATAGGATTAACACGTGTCAATTTTCTCAATTGTCTTGCCTTAACCCTACCCTAGCGCTGAAGTTTCGTTAACCGTACCCTAGCAAATGTCACAGCCCTATTCTAATACGTGTCACAGGGCATCATGTACCACGCGTTAGGGTAGAGTCAACGCAATTTTTGAGTTATGGTAGGGTTAACGCAAGACAATTTTGAAAATGGACACGTGTTAACCCTACCTTATAATGTTTTCGGTGGCAAAGGGAAATTTTTTATTGTGAACGATGCATTATTTCATAAGCGAAAAATGAATCAACCCCAATTCGTCGCTTGACAACTCGCTGCCCAACAGTGTCTTAAAGTCTATGAATCCATCTAAACATATTATTCTAAGCGTAATCATAAGCGTAAACCTAAGCATAGCGCTGGATAACGAATTGTCGAGTCGACGAAATTTCGGAACAACAAATCGGCTGACTAGTTGTCGGGCGACAAATTGTCGTGACACAACGATAAATATATAAACAAACCATATATAGCACTCTTACCGACAAAATGAACCGGAACATTCAAAACACCGTCGGTAATTGGCCCAACCTGAATCCGCTTTGCATCGTAGACGTCACACGAAAATGGACTGCCGTTAACCGGATAATCAGCAACCCGGATATCAATTAAGTGTTCGCCTGAACAATAACAAATAAAACTTTGTCAGTTTCAAAAAAAAGTTGAAAATTAAGTAAAAAATTAGCGCTTTTAAAATGGTCTTCAGTCGGTTACAACCGGAATATCCGGTTCTATTTCGCTCACATTATCACTATCCGTTTCCGGTATCTAACGCTACCCGGTTTACAGCCTGGTCAGTAGCGTTTGAACAGTGATTTTGGAAACCGAGTTTCCGAAATTTGCCAGACGCCAAATGTTTTTCAAACGAGTGAACAAAATCTAAAACGAAAAGCTATTTTGTCTCTAAGTTGAAATTTTCATTAATTAGCGAAAAGCTATTATTTTGGCTAAACGAAAAATGGTTCAACGTTCGCCATAGACCAATTTTTAAGTACATTTAAGCATAGATACATATATAATACGACACAATTCCTTCGGCGCTGTAAAAACAGCTTCTAGGTGGACGCGGGATGTCCGCTGGGGGGGGGGCACGCCGGCCATCATCTTCTCGCAGTTGCGAGCTTGGTTCTATAATTTCAATCTATTGACTTACCAACAACTCGCGGTGTAAATGATACATTGTACTTATCGCCCGATTTGACCATATTCGACTGTACAATGTCACCGTCTGGAGCTGAAAAAATGTAAAATTGTTGCTAAATAAAAGCTGATAAATGTAGCTTTAAGCAATATAGCCGAGCGTTCAAAATTACTAAATAGTTCCGATCAAATATTCGAATTAATTTTGGAGCAACTTATTTTAATTCCTTTCTGCAAAAAAGCGACGGTATTATTCCAATTCGTCGTCCGACAGCTTGTAACACAAAATTAATACATCGACTCGACCATTCGGCGCCCATCATTATGCTTAGGTTTAGGTTTAGGCTTAGGATTACGCTTAGAAATATGCTTACATTTTTTTAATTTCTATAGGAAACTGTTGAGCGAACAGTTGTCAGACGACGAGCAGTCTTAGATTCAAGAATAAACACGAAAAGTTTAACTGGTAAATTCAACCACAACTTGGCCATATTTTGCCAAATTTTGGAAAATAAACAAGAGCGTAGCCAGTAGAGGGTGCCTGCTGGGACACGTTCCCCCTTTTGGATTCTTATCGAGGGATATTTAGGCACTTTTTCAGTTGGCAAACAGCGAGAAACCTTTCTTTCGAATTTTCGAAGGACGAGACCGAGATTCACTTTCCAAATTCCTGGCTACGCCCATGCAAATCAAAAACATGAAGCTCATTCGTGATATCGAGAGTAGATAATATATAACAAGAGTGTGCAACTATGTACGTTCTGTGTACAAAAGAATGTATCCAGCGCACGTTGCGTTTTTGGCCTGTCCCGCCCCTTATCTGGTGCACCGAGGGGTACAACTGGCTCGAACCTTAACACTTTACACTACTTTACACGGTTCACACTCTGTGTTTCAAAACAGCTAAGCTTGTCCAGTCATACATATTGCATGTGATATCAACCCCACTAAATACGGGTGGGGCGGCGGCCAAAAACGCAACGCGTGCTGATACATTTTGTACCATACACAACCCAGGTATTTGCACACTCTTGTTAAATATCATGCACTCTTGGTGATACCAAGAGTGGATGATGTTCACCTGCAGAAGAGTGTGCAACTAACACGCTAGTGCATGGCACAAAGTGTACCGGCACGCGTTGCATTTTTGCTCGACCCCCCTGATTTAGCGGGGTAGTCACCACTTAAACTACATAGTAAACATGAGAGCTAAGGATATATTGGGAGCGACCTTAGCTAAATTTCCAAATTTTCGTTCAACGCACCACCCGCCCCACAAATTAAGGGGGTAGGTTTAAAACGCAACGTGCGCTGGGTTCGTTGTTTTGCGTACAGAATGCTCCCAGAGGCACACTCTTGTGAAAATCATCTACTCTTGATGATATTAATACAAATAGGAGGTTTAGTAAACATGCGTTAACGCCATGCTTTCATGCATTAATTGCTTCACTATTAAGTATACGGCGCATCATTCTGATCTCATGCAAAATCTAACTTTGTAACTATTAATACCAGCAAAGCTGAAATAATTGGAAAAAATACAACATAAAACATGAAAACAACATTTCCTGATAGAATGGTTTCAAATCTATTGACAATTTAGTTTTCCCTCTGCAATAACGTATCAGCAATGCCTGACTCTGTGGATGCAATTTACAGCGGAACCGGTCACGGTAGACCCGACCGGTGCAACCATAACCCATACCTCCCATTTGTGAGCGGCACCCCACCCCTAAGAGCGCCTTCCACCCTAAGACGATTTTGAACAGAAAAAAAATTGAAAAATATTTTAATCATTGCAAATGGCCATCGCCCCGGAAATTACCGGACCACCCTAGCCTGCTCCGGCACTGACGGTGATGCAGCATTGTAATGATGCGGCAGTAAAACAGCCGTTTTTTTCAACCAATCAGACGATACCAGCCGCCGGTTTTTTCAACCAATCAGGCGATACCAGCCGCCGGTTTTTTCAACCAATCAGGCGATACCAGCCAACTTTAGTTCGACATTAATACTACTGTTACGCTTTGTTCCAAAATTCAATACATCAGTAACGATTGGACGATTCTTGTGTTACTTCTAATTGGAGAAAAAATGTCTAAAACCACAGGGCGAAAATCATAAATGGGGAAGGGGGGGGGTGAAGTTAATGTTTCACCCCTCAAGTTCCACTTCCCTAGTGACACCCCCTTGCTCACCATTTAACGTAGCTGTTACCAACTCGCTAACAACGTCATCCACAGTTTCAAACGAAACGTTCGATTTCACACTGACTGGAACCAATTTTGGTATTTCAACTTGTCGTAATTGTTTGATGCGGCGGTCGTCTTTGAAGTCTTGAGGTACGTTGCCGTTGGGGATGGTCCGTCCTGGCACAGGTTTCAAGTCACACTGGTCATTGCCTTCTGGACTCAGTCGACGAGAACTGCTACGATCGAACACTGAACACGTGAATGGACTGCCTGAAATTAACCAATACGCTTATAAAACGCTGTATACCGATCCTTTCATGCATGAATATTTTCAATTTATTCTGACATCCAATATTTAAGCTGGGATTTAAATTTGCGACTCTAGAACGAAAGTCGCTTACTGTCACTGCTTGACTTCAAGAGTGCGAAGGTTGAGCGCGATGGGGACTCTTACCACTTGTGTTAACTTTGCGCTAACAAGCAATAACTTCTTTATCAACTAATATTACACGCTCTGTATACTCAAAATGTCGCTTTAAGGTTACAAATAAAGCACCAAATCACAGCATAACTCCGTCAATCATGAGCATAAATTTTGCAGCTGCAAGTGCTTTTTGTAAAGAAACTTGCAGTTGCAAACTGCAGCGACGATTTTTTTGTTCTTTTCGTTGCAAAAACTGCAGTTGGAACTTGCAGTTGCAAACTGCAGCGACGATTTTTTTGTTCTTTTCGTTGCAAAAACTGCAGTTGGAACTTGCAGTTGCAAACGGCAGCGACGATTTTTTTGTTCTTTTCGTTGCAAAAACTGCAGTTGGAATTTGCAGTTGCAAACTGCAGCGACGATTTTTTTGTTCTTTTCGTTGCAAAAACTGCAGTTGGAACTTGCAGTTGCAAACTGCAGCGACGATTTTTTTGTTCTTTTCGTTGCAAAAACTGCAGTTGGAACTTGCAGTTGCAAACTGCAGCGACGATTTTTTTGTTCTTTTCGTTGCAAAAACTGCAGTTGGAACTTGCAGTTGCAAACTGCAGCGACGATTTTTTTGTTCTTTTCGTTGCAAAAACTGCAGTTGGAAGTTGTACAGCGACTTCTCACTTCAGAAACTTGCACGTGTGAATAGGGCTTTAGATATTGCAAAAAACAAGCTTATTTTTGGTGTGAATTGCTACCTTCTAGCGGTTCATCGTTAAAATGTATATTCGCCAAATAAATGCCTGATTTCGGCGGCGTGAACGACACAACAAATCCGGACGCTTTGTTGCCTCGATTAACAACAGATGGCACGACGATTCCTTCTGAATCTTTCACGGCGATCTCTAAGTTTCCAAATCCTGCCGTTGATGCATCGACTAAAATTAAATCATACGATACTGTTTGGCAGCAAGTTGTCGGGCGACGAATTGTTTCATGCAAAGTTTATCCCTTTCATCATATGAATATTTTCTATTTCATTTCAAATATAAATTCAAACTAAATATTGGAACTACGAGACTCGAGTAGCAGGCGTTCACGATGACCACTTAGCTGTAGGAGGTTGACGCTCAAGTTCGAGAGGGCTCTCATATCTTGTGCATACTCTAGCACCTTATAAAACGTCTACAGTTGAACAGAGATTTTAACACTTGGTTATACCGTAGTTCGCTTGTTTGAAAACCTATTAATAACCAAAATGTTGTGCTACATTCAGTCGAAAATACGACTAAATTTTGTACTTATATATCTATGTTGCAATAAAGACCCCTAGTTGGAAATAGGTGTTCATTTTATCTGCTGTATTTTAGATTTTCATAATCCCCGGAAGCGAAATCTACCTTCGATCATTTATTTTCAGCGATTGTCAACGTTTGCATACTATACTAATGTAATAAATTTAGTTTCGATTGTTATTTTTAGTAAAATAACATAGTTTGTATCGACTAAATTTTTGATACTAGAATTTTTAATTACGGTAAAAATTTACCGGAACCGGAATGTGCAAAAAAGCCGGAACTGGAACCAGAGTTCCGGCTGATATATATCTATATATAAAATATAATATATACCTGAGAACTCTACAGGTTCATTTGTATATCCGGATGACACTTCAGAAACTCGCATTGCCGCTGTATTGTACACTTTCACAGTGTGTGGTGTAGGTAACACTGGTTGATTATCAATAATTGCTTGAATTTTGTATGTTCCTAAAATTGCCATTAATGCAATTTCCACAATAACATACGTACACCAGGTGACTTTTGAGGGGGTAGTGTGATGGACACTGAAGCCAAAAACCTTCAGTGTCCTGAACGTTGAAGCCAAAAAGCTTCAGTGTCCTGCACATTGAAGCATTTTTGGCGTCAGCATTCTTCACACTGAAGCGTTTTAGCGCTTCAACGACCAGGATACTGAAGCCAAAAATGTTTCAGTGTGCAGGATACTGAAGCCAGAAAGCTTCAGTGTCCAGGATATTGCAGCATTTTTGGCTTCAGTATCCTGCACAAAAGTCACCCGGTGTACGCATGTTTTTGTTGCGGAAGTTGCATAATGTTGATACCAGATATTTTTT
Source organism: Enoplolaimus lenunculus (assembly GCA_030248215.1). Classification (NCBI taxonomy): domain Eukaryota; kingdom Metazoa; phylum Nematoda; class Enoplea; order Enoplida; family Thoracostomopsidae; genus Enoplolaimus; species Enoplolaimus lenunculus. Next base: position 90,652 of record JASANG010003897.1, on the reverse strand, counting down.
CACTTAATTCAGTCGAAATCGAAAGCTTCGATCTGGTTTTTGTTTAGGTCAAATGGTTATTTAAAGACAAAAAGATTAAAATTAGAAAATAATTCACATATTGCTGACGGTATGTTGCATATACGCTCATATGCTCTTAAGGGCTGGTAATTAACACCAGTGTAATACATGCTTCATTCTAGCACACTTAAAGAACATTTCAGATGTAAAGGATTAAAACCCTCTTTGATAGTTAAGACTAAAAGTTTTTTAGAAAAATCGAAAAAATATCACTGATACACCAGGCCCGTAGCCAGCTCACCTTACTAGGGGAAGCTAAAAAAATTTCACGATGGGCATACAAGGATTTTCGATAACTTACAAGCAAGATTGAAAACATTCTAGAGGGACCAAAATTTTTCCAGCGGTGGCTAAACCCTTCCCCCGGCGTCCCTTCTGGCTACGAGCCCGCATTGATATCCTCAATATTGACAGAGCCATAAAAATAGCACAAAAAAACTGGCATACTTACCGACCGCAGTAGGCATAAACTCAACTCGATAGCCATTTTCAACCTTTGTCAACGTCGAATCTAAACACTGTTTAGGCCCAGTTTTACTGCCGCTTCCGCTTCCGCTTGCAATTTCAATTTGAACTCTTTCATTGACGTTAGGAATTAGGCCAAGTGGCTCAAGTACGAACGCAGCTTTGCGATTGATCGGAATAAATTTCAGCTGCGATACACTGCAGTGAATTAGTTGAGGGTCGACGACAATAAATGCTGGTTCTATACCGGAAGGTCCGCCGGAATCTACGGATGTTGCAAGGTTTTGTACTGTGACAGCACCGGGAGTCACTCCATTTAGCGGCAGCTTTGATGTTGTTTGTAAACGTTGCCTGCAATATCAGACATCAACCGGTTTACCGATCGTATAACCATAGGCGTTGTGAGAATTCTTGGCAACGGGGTTACGTTCTGTATAAAACTTCGAAAGGGGGTCTCTTAAAAAGGTTTGTAAACACTTCTGGAACAAAATTGCAGGGATGTTGACGCTAAAGCTCCCCTCTGACCAAAACACTCTGGACAATAATGGCACAGGAGGCTGACCCCCTAAAACTGTTTCATTCTGAGATTCGCTTTCGCCTAGCTGTATGTTATTATAGACATAACATGACTTTAACATAAAACCGTAGACCTACGATCTCTTGTGTTTTTAGTTTAAAATCTGTTTCAAATGTTGTTTGCAATTTCGTCCAACGACTACTGCAGTCGTTTAGTCATGATAATATAGAAACAATTGCTCGCGCAACAAAGTCCAGCAAACGAATCCAGCCTCCTCGGATCTGTAGTCCGGCGGGAGCGAGGTGGGCTCAGCCCCCTGCAAGAAATATGGTCCAAACTCCAAAATATCAACCGTGCTTGTAAGTCCGTAGTGAGATACCCACCGTTACATCATCCCATAGTTGCGGACCTAAACCAGAAACACGAAATGAAGTAACGTACCAGTATTTAGAATCTTGAGTCTTTGACGAATCTGGTTTGCTTGCATTGTTGCCAATAGTATCATGAACAGTTGCTGACTGACGTGAATGTACACCTTCACGTTTTGCCTGAAAATATAAAACAATTAAAATAGGTTTTCTTAATGTTAGGTGATGCTTTCATCCTGCTCCTTAAGCTTTTGGCTACTCTTATCAATTATACAACATTTCATGCCACTCCATGCAGGGCTGGAGCAGCCAACCCCCATACAACCCATTTTGGGGGCCCTCACCCCGACAGAGGCCCCCACCATAACCGGTTGAAGCAGGACCGCCGGAGTTTTAAAATGCGTCTGGCTTCTTAATCGTTTCCCTCGCGACTTTGGGGACTCCCTCCCTGAAGTATGGGGGTGTCATAATCGCCGACGTCTTATACAGCGCTTTAATTGATTTGCATTTTGAGTTCTAGAGTGCAAAAACAGTTGGAAATTGATGGTAAATTGGTTGAAGAAAACCATTAAGGGTTGCGCTATACTTGTCGTACGGCGCTGTTCGTCACCGTTACTGCTTACTGCATCGCACCGTAAGTCACTGTCCGTCACCAAACGGTATGGTACGTGAGTAATTCACGTACGATGCCGCACCGTGACGCACGATTACGGACTGCGCGTATACGGGTAACGTACGGCGCTGTACAGTTGACAGACGGCGCCGAACGGGAGTGGACAGCGCCGTACTGGCGTCAGATGGCGCTGTACGGGTGACGGACGACGCCGTACGGGTGACGGACGACGCCGTACGGGTGACGGACGACGCCGTACGGGTGACGGACGACGCCGTACGGGTGACGGACGACGCCGTACGGGTGACGGACGGCGGCGTTGGACGTGATCAACATAAAGCACTACCATCTTACCTTAATAAAGTATTTCAAGTAATGTGGCATACTATTTTAATTTACGATATATTCAATAATGTTAAAACTACACCGCATTAAATAATTACAGAAAACCTCAATTATAATAAGCAGATGTATTCTCAACAGTGTGTAGCACCTATCACCAGTCAGTAATAGTTCTTAAAACATGAAAATGTCGTTGAAACTGAAATTCCAAATAAAATTAGGAAAAGTTTAATCTAAAAGAAATGTACGAGATTTATCATTCTACGGTTCGAAAACAGCATAACCTATATAGAAAAACGGCTAATAGGTGCTACGCACATTTGAGAATACAGGCAAAGGTTAAAAAAATGTTTTCCTCGAACTCATCTTTCGGAGGCGTACACTCCCAGTCAGAAAAGTTTCTGTGATAAAATGGTAAGGTCCGTCTACCTTACAATTTTTTCCACCAGAAAATTGGCAGATATATAGCATGCCGTAAAAATCGAGTTTAATTATTTTTGCCAGCCCCCCATGTTAGAAAGCTACTTTACTAAGCACTGTGGAACAGTGGTAAATCTTTACCAAATAGTACAAGCTGGACAAAATTACCCAAAACGTCAAAACAATAAAATCATACGTGTGACGAACGATCCTAAACCCCACCCACACTCCCGGCTACGCCCTGTCTTCTTTACAAACCTCAAAGCTGTAAAAGGTGTGTAATATTTTTATGTAAATATTAAAATTCTATTTAGAGTCAGTTTGCTATGTGCTTTCAAGACTGAAAACCGCGTGCTTAGAACAATTTTGTCACAAGCTAAAATTAAAAATGTGAAATGTAATATTTAGCATCAAGCACAATATCCTATTTCCGTTTATGCAAGGGCGTCCGCAGAAAATTATACTTGGCGGGGATGCACCGAATAATTTTGGCGGCGCCTACAACTCCAATTCAAGATTGGTTGCTTTTAGACCGAGTCTATTTGGGGGCACCAGCCAAGGCTTTATGTTCCCCGTGGGGACATAAATGGTTTATGTTTATATAATATTCAGTTGAGGGGACAGTCTTTATTACAATGAGGAGGTGACTCTAACAGTGGCGGATTCAGAAATTGCTAAAGGAAGGGCGCAATATCTTACACTAAAAAGGCACGCGAGCGAAACGAACGAGTAGCCAAACGTATTTTTAGTAATAAGTAGAGTCCTTAGGCTTAGGTGGGCCAGTGTTCGATTCTCCAATGAGCTCGAGTACTTTACAATTGTGCCATCTTATCTCTATTGTTTAAATTAATATTAATACTAAAATTAAAGTATCGCCAAAATTAACTTCTGCACCCACCCCCAGTCAGAAATTTTTCGTGTTAAAATGGTAAGATCCGCCTACCTTACAGTTATTTGCCCTCAGGAAATTTTTTGGCGATAAAATGACAATGTCCCTACCTTACAATTTTTTGCGTTTCATAACATTTGCCAGCCCGACCCCACATCAAAAATTTTTTCGGTCCACCACTGCTTCTACTGCTTACCGGCGTTGGATCACGGCTGCCAAATTCTCGTTGGCTGTTCGCTCGATGAATATCGTTCGTTGTTCCTAATGTCTTTGTTGGTGAAATGCATGATGACTGTTCGCTTTTCGCCATTTGTTCAAATCGTTGTGCTTTTTGTGAAACCTAAAGCAAAAGATATTAATAAAATTTATGAAAATCATTCAAAACTTTTAAGTAAAAAAATCAGACTAAAGCTCTAATAAACTCATTGAAAGGCGTTCTGCGAGCGATCACAACAACTGCGGACAATTTTAAGCTTTAGAAAAACGCTATTTTCTTATTTCCTAAGAAGTTTCGAGATGGCATATATACCCTCTCTGCCTCAGTAACTCCACAATATTACTTTGTGTCGACTTTTATTTTTTAAGAAATGCGATATTTACGTTAATCGCCTCTGATTCCTACATAGGCATTGTCCACCATAAAAGTCGTGTAAGTTCCATGTCTGACAACCTAACCCACCCCTGCTAAGTTTTTTGGTAGGTACACTGCAAACAATGGTGGGTCAAATTGACTCTATCCGAAATAGGCTCTACGGGACTACGCAAACTGAGTCAAATTCGAATCCGTCTGAGTCAAATTCGACTCACTGAATCGCATGTTTGACTCAGACGGAGTCGAATTTGACTCAGTTTGTGTAGACCCGTAGAGACTATTTCGGAGAGAGTCAATTTGACTCACCATTTTTTGTAGTATAGGCAGACTTTGCTTCAAACATACAACCCTCATGACTTTGAAAACTACAAGCCGAAGATAATATATTTAGCAAACAGAAACCGTATTAACTAAGACGTTTTACCAGTGGCGAAAATGCGGTTTCGAAGGCTAAAATAACAACGTGTCCTGGCACTATTCTTTTCTACACAGAATTTAGCCAGTTGCATGCTTATATCTGAATTGTAATTATGTTTTTTCTAACTGAACTTAACAGTATCCCCAATATTTAAAGTTACGAATTAGGCTTTAGCATAGCATTAGGCGTAGACTTAAGTTTACGCTTAGAAAACAGGTTCGGTTAAGGCATATGCTTACGCTAAGCCTTGTCCTAAGCCTAAGCTTAGGCTTTGGAGTGCGGAAGCTAAGCTTAAATGTAGGAGAGAGTGTACAAGAGTGGTTTCAACTAAAGCGTCCGTTATTTTTAAGCACTTACAGATCCAAGTTCAGAAGAAACGGTATTGTACTCATCAGCCAGATTATTCGTCTGAGAATTCGTTGAGTTCATCGGTTCAATGTGTGTTTTTAACTGAAATTAACTATGATAAATTTTTTAGCAAATTTTGAAAACAAGCACAATTGAGATTTTTGAATAGCGGTCACGACGCGAGCTGGGTGTTTTTATTCAACAACACGTTATAATCTTGAACGCTGGAAGCAAGGGCGTCCACATAAAAATTATGTTTGGCGGGGGTGCACCGAATAATTTTGGGGGCCCATACAATTGCAATTCAAGATTGTTTACTTTTAGTCCGTGTCTATATGGAGGGAACGGCCCAAAAATGTCCCTCCGTGGGTACGTCCATGGCTGGAAAACTTTAAAACTATAAATTAACAACATTCGCTATCAGGGCATAAACGGATAGTAAAAATAATGCAACCGGATAATGATCAAAATAACAGAAACGGAAATAGACACCGATTTTTACCGAAAACAGAAACGGATATTCGGTTGGACCCTGTTAGCTACTGCGCTAATATTTGCAACGCAACCACCTCAATTGAAACTTTTGGATGGTTTTAGCTCCGCAAAACATCAAGTACACTAGTAAGCATGGTTTAGAAACAAAATATAAATCAGCTGTTGTCAACGCATTGAATTTTTAACGATAACACAAGCTTCTGCAGCCTTGAAAACATTCTTAGCAGAGGGAGCGAGATTTCTCGTGGGTGCAAGAAATATTTTCCTAACACGGGTATACTTTTAATGCACTTGAAACAATTTTCAATCCATGGGGGGACGAACAGATCCACAGAGAACCGCCTAGCCGTCCGTATATACAGGCCTGAGCTAAACGATGCATGCATGTTCCAATATTTTTATATTATGCACAATGGCGGATCCACGGGGGGCCACCCCGGCCGTGGTCCCCCCAACAGCATCTCGACAAAAATTATATTGGGACTCAAAATGGGGACCAGCCTTTTATTTCGGTCACTACAGTATGGGTCAAAAATAAGTTTATTACCTGTGAAATTTTGGCCCCCCCATTTTGAGATCCTGGATCCGCCACTGATTATGCACAACTCCCATTTTAAAATATCTACCTACAGCATCAGCGTTTCCTATTTACCGGTACGGTTTCAAATATTAAGTAAATAACGGAATCTACGAATGAAAATAATTCACCCAATATTTGAACTCTTTTGCCAGTTTGAGTTGTTACTACTTAGCAAATTACACCAACTATACGCAAATTAGGATACCTGCTATCAAGGGTGTAGCCGGGGCGAGTGATTTAGGGGTCAAATGCTACCCTTTTCATCTTTTCTAAAGCGGTTTTTAGATACTGTTCCAGCTTGTAATACCAGATGCCTCCCTCAAAAATTTTATAGAACACAAATATCGGTATATGCACACAGTACATGTATGTAAATCATAAATTGCCAATATATATCCATGTGGACATATACCGGAATATGAAACTGTTGCAATCGGTCACATGGAATAGTGATAGCATGCTTGACTCGAGTGCAACACGACCACGGTTCAATTCCCGTCGAGGTCCTTAACTTTGGGCAAAGCTTCAAACACGGGTCGTGCAGGCCGAGTTGTTCCAACAATAATCGTCCGTTTCTAACGGCTTCTAAGCCCATGAGAGCGCTTACGCTTTGTTCACTAACGAAAATATTACCTTAGAAGGAGGCATTTGAGCATCAATTGATTGCAGACTATTTTTGTTATTGATATCAAACTAGAAATAAAATCACACAATGGTGTAAAAAATAATAAAGTATCGGCGGTCTTAGACACCTGGGGCTCGCCAGCCATATCGACCCCTATGAGATTCGGAAAAAATTTTCTGTCTTCGTCGCAATGTCATGATAAACGGTATTCATGCTTATTTGGTTTCTTGCACGCTTTGGTCGCGAGTTTTTTACTCTGCCACTACATATTGCACTTAAGTGTTTGTGTCTCGTGTTTTGGGATAAGCTGCTACAGCTCTGGTTGATAGCTTACAAGGGAGTTCCATCTTATAGGCGGGGGGGGGGGCTGGGATAAAAGCCGCGCGGTTCTGGTAACCACTGTTAAGTGGCGGATGTGTATTTAGACTGGCGGGTAGGCGTATCCTCGATTTCGCCCTCAAATGTTTAAATTAGTGTTAGACAAAGCCTGAATTTATTATATCGACATGAGTAGTCGTCCATTTTATAGATTTCGACGCAATAGCGTTAGCGTCGCCATTTTAGGCCTGTATGCTACCGGGTTCAAAAGTTATGGTCATTTGAATTTTAACTTTTTCACTGTATAAAATATGTATTACTGCCTATTAAATTTGTACAATGAATAAATCTAGTAAAAGCTTTTATTTTACGAATATGTGAATGATCAGTATGCTTTTTCTGCAAATCTGCGCGAATTTACACTATAATTTCGTGTGCCATAACTGATGAACCGTTGGTCATGCAGCCATTAGAATGGTACCGTTGAACTCAGCTCGTCGAGATCTATTGGATAGCTCACTTTTCGTTGAAATTCAAGGCAAAAGTCCAGATTCCGTACCTTTGCCTATGTCAAGTCTCTGCGACCTAAGCATTAAAATTTGGTCCATGTAAAGATCAGTTGTGGAACTTTTTTCTGTGGAACTGCTTATAGAGTAAAGCTTAAGCTTTAGACTAACTGTTTTTGCTTGGATTAGGCTTAGGCATATGCGTAGAAATATGCGTATACGCAACTGTTCCGCCACTGTTCTTTACATTGGCGAAATGTTTTGTGACGAACAAACTTTTAAGTACAAAATAAAATACAAACATACAGAATTAACATTAAAAATGTCCTTAAAAAGTTTGCAAACTCATAACAAATCTCGTTACACGATTATATTTTGTTTTGTCAAAATCACCAACAAAAACGTTAATAATTTCGCTAAAATTGAATGAGGGTTTGTTTTAAAAACAATCAGACAAAAATTCTCGCTATGTCCGTCAAAAAAGCAAGAAAACTTCTTCTGAATCTTGCACTTAATCTACCACTGCCACAACCACTCCAGTAGAGAGTTGTGTGTGTGTTTATTCCAACTGAAAATTGTGGTAATTTTAAAACAAATAAAAAGTGAAAAGTTAACAAAAAATCATATTTTAATGATGAAAATGAGTGTAAAACTGCCGAAAAAATATATTAAAAACAACTTCGGAACCGGCCATCAAGGACACTATGCTGTGAGACAAAACTGACACGTCATGGAGTCACTGGCGAGTTAAGTAAGCGATGTTGGCTAATGTAAATAACAGAAGCGGAACAGTGTTATAAGCCTACTCCTAAGCCTAAGCCTAAGCCTACGTGTAAGAATGAGCATATTCCTAAGCCTAAGCCTAAGCCTAAGTCTAACGTAAGAATGAGCATATTCCTAAGCCTAAGCCTAAGCCTAAGCCTAACCGTAAGAATGAGCATATTCATAAGCCTAAGCCTAAACCTAAGCCTAAACGTAAGAATGTGCATATTCCTAAGCCTAAGCCTAAGCATACGTATAAGAATGAGCATATTCCTAAGCCTAAGCCTACGTGTAAGAATGAGCATATTTCTAAGCCTAAGCCTAAGCCAAGCAAAAACATTAGACTAAAGCTTAAACTTGCTCTTTTCTAGTCCCACGGAAAAACGTTCCGCCCCTGATCTTTATATTGGCCGCCATGTTTGATAGAAAAGTCTGCTAATTCGGGGATTTAGAGGGCTCCGACTTTTTATGTTGTTACCAAAAACCGAAAAATAATTCCAACTTGTTTTTGCGTAACGTTGGCAGTTCAAAAATTTTAAGTACCGATTTAATCGTAACATTGGTCAATGTGTAGAACACGGCCGTAACAGTAGTACAAGCCTATTCCTAAGCCTATGCCTAAGCGTAAAAATAAACTTATACCTAAACCTGAGCAAAAGTATTAGACTAAAACTCATAGCTTATTCTATTGCAGTCCCGCAAATAACATTGCTAAATATTCGAAAATGCACCGAATTTGCAACTTTTCTGAACATAAACGGTGGGTGGCTCTGTTTTCCGGCGGAACCCCCAAGTGACGTACCTCCAAAAAAATTCGCCTTCGCCTAAAAATGTTTTATCGCACCTCCGGCCTATCAATAATTCTTGTGATTTAACCATTCTTACGTTCTTTAATTTTTTTGACCCAACTTGTATATATGAAACTGGCTTATATATTAATCTTGAAAAATATACGCAAAAAATAGCCAATTTTTCAAAACTAAAATGAGAAAATAAAAAGACCAAAATGAGAAAATATAAATACTAAAATAAGAAAATTTCTTACCAATTTGTTCTGAGAAATAGTTGAAGTTGCTGTTGTAGTGTTTTTCGCATCTTGAACACCTGAACGACCTGAAAATATTGCTAATTGTATACTGACAATAAACACTCTTCAAAGAAACGGTAAAAATACTAAAAAAATGATAAAGATACTTTCTTATTTTGTGCGAAAAAATGAAAATCCACGCGATACTGTGTCAAAAATTCCGATGATGTATATTTAATTCTCGTCATCAAATTAAGCTACTTTTTATTAGCTTCCAATATACTTGCTACACACAATCCACAATAACGTGCGTACACCAGGTAACTTTTTCCAGTGGTACATTTTTCAGGGAGACATACAACGGTTTTCGTTCAATAACTAGCGAAGTTGACAATTTTTAGGGGGGAGATTTTTGTCATGGGGGGGCTAAGGCCTTTTGCCCCCTTGGCAACGAACCCGATTGGTATGAATATAAACTTATACCAAAAAATAAAGCATTAATTTTTAAAATAACATAATTGACAAATTATTAACCATAATGCCGTTATAAAAGTAGAATTATGTGCATAAACTGGAAAGAGCTGCACTTTTAATGTCTTAAAGACGCCTCAATAAAAAAATCAAAGAAAGAGGGACTCGAGCCGCATGAGTAACCCTTACATCCACCGTTAGTTGGTTCAAAACAATTCCGACGCCAAAAGCTGCTGTTCTCACCGTTTTCCCACGGATGTACAGTTGCAACAAACCGGTTCGGACAGTCGGTCACATCAAAGGTTCGCTCAACTTGCTTGGTGGCGATGGCAGACGTGGCAACATCAAAACCAAGCGATTCGGTTGCCCGAGACGGCGGCACACATTGAAGTACGTCTGACTGGGCGACCGAGTGGCTTCGTTTTGGTAGTCCACAATTTGAGGTACCGGTTTGGGCCAAATAATTTGCCTCTAAGCGGATATGATACGGTGATGATAATCGATTTTGTGACACCTCATCAAGCATTGACGTATTTATGCTACGAATGTCAGAAGTCGACACAAGAGAAGATGATGCGGCGGGACTTTTAAGGTCTGACGAACTGCGGTACCAGCGCCGGGGTCCGGCTAAAGAATCGAGGGCGGTTGTGGATGCGATTGAGTAGCCACTTGGCTCGTAGGATGGGTTCAAGTTTTCGCGGATGTCAACTCGGACTGGACAGCCTGAAAGCAATCAGTGAATGTAGCTATTCGTAATTCTAAGGGAAGGTTCGTAGCCAAGTGAAGGCGGCCAGGATGGCTCAGACTTCAAGTAAAAAAATTTCGCCCCAACTAAAAAATTTTCAACCGCGTGCTTGTATGTCAACGAAAAAACCCGTGTATGTCCCTCCTGAAAAATTTTCAACCGTGCTTGTATGTCAACGAAAAAACCCCTGTATGTCCCTCCTGAAAAATTTTCAACCGTGCTTGTATGTCAACGAAACAACCCCTGTATGTCCCTCCTGAAAAATTCGTAGCCCAGCCTAGCAAGGTTAGTTGGCTACGGCCCTGTTCTATGGCCACTGCGATGCATCTGTTGCTAATTAATAATCGGTGTTTTTTTGATAAATTGCGTAACATACTCACTGGAACAGTGGTCATTGTCGAGAATTCAAAATTTTCAATAAGTTGCAGCACTGTTGATAAACAAATTCTATGCCTTCAGTATTCAAAACAGCGTCCTTAATGGTAAAAAAGCCTACTATAAACTGGTTTGACGCCAACCAAAGACATACCTACGGTTGCACTATACTTCTCTGTGCCGGACGCCGCCGCGTGCCACTCACTAAACGTCGCTAACAAAAACATACGCAAATTCTACTGAGCGTACGACAAAATTGTATCGAGTGCTGCGCGCGTGCGAGAGACGGCGTCTGGCGGCATGCGGCAACGCGTGGCGGCGTCCGGCGGCATGCGGCAACGCGTGGCGGCGTCCGGCGGCATGCGGCAACGCGTGGCGGCGTCCGGCGGCATGCGGCAACGCGTGGCGGCGTCCGGCGGCATGCGGCAACGCGTGGCGGCGTCCGGCGGCATGCGGCAACGCGTGGCGGCGTCCGGCGGCATGCGGCAACGCGTGGCGGCGTCCGGCGGCATGCGGCAACGCGTGGCGGCATCCGGAGCAGTAAAGTGTAGCACAATCCTTGGAGTTTGAAATCATGCCAAGTTGGTCATACCAATGTGAAAAAATTATCGAATCTGATAACATTTCTTCGCTGTCCTGTACTCGAACAGTTGGAAAACTCACTCGATTTGTCGTTAGAATAGGACCTGGAAGGCTTTTCGAGTAGGCCAGTGCTAACTAGTCTCGCCAAATTAGACATCAAGAATAAATTACAAAAATATGATTATATAATTTTGAACCACAATACGTTTCGGTTCAAAAATTTACACGACATATCGCCAACTGGTAATACGTGCTACACACATTTTAGAATACGGGCAATGGCTGGGCTTCTGAAATCTTACATAACCCCTTTTCACACTGAGTTGCCCATAGGCAACTCAGCGCAGTGTATATACGTTAAATAGTATATATCGCATCGTGTTTAACAATTGCAACACGTATACATAGTACTAAATCACCACAAGACGTGAGAGCCCCCTCGGCCTCGAGCGTCAAGCTCCTATAGCTGAGTGGTGATGGTATACGCCTCCCACTTCAGTCACTGGAGTTCGAATCCTAGCATAAAAGTAGGTCTCAGGGGAAATAGAAAATATTCATGTGATAAAGGGTTAAGTATTTAGTAAGTTTTACTTAAAGTAATAAAATGTAAACAGTTAAATTTTTGAACGAAAACAAATAAACGCCGAAATGTGAGCCATCGTCATAACAAGAAAGCTACAGTTTTGGTTTATGTTAAAAAAGTACCATGCGGCTACAGTTTCAATTAATCAAGGTTAATATGCCACAACTGTTATTTTATTCACTTACGTTAAGTAAGCTTCTAAGAACGCAAAATGGTTAAGTGATTACTTTGCACGTACTAAAAGTACTAAGTCGTACTTAAATAGAGTTTGAGGAACTCCGCCACTATTACACATGAAAGCGTCTACTAAACGCCCTAAGGTTGAAAATTTTTGTTGGGGATGGGCAAAATTGTTCCAGGGAGACCTGGAACCTGAGATCCCCTGGCTCGTTTTAGCTACACGAACGCACCCTACAACGATAACTTGAGTTAACTATTCGCTATCCCATCAAATATTTTTGTTACTTCACTCTTTTACTTCGACAAACGAAATTTTAAAATTGAAAATAAAAGCGCTGTCCACCAAACATGAAACTACTCAACATTCGTATGTAATAATTGGTTTTTAGCCTGGAAATGTGACAAAATATATTTTGTACTAAAGATGAAATCACCTTCTTGTACGCATGAATGTTTTGCGTGGACTTATATAAATACTTAAACGACAATTGTAAAATATTAGAAAAATTTGCACTATAAAGTCTATCTGTACGCAAAAGTGACTCTACAAGGATCAGATCCATAGTCGAGGGGGGCATTGAGTTCAGCTCTCATCCGTAACAAGTTTGACCCCCTAGAAAATTTTCAATCTTGATTGTAAAGTCAACGAAAACGCATGTATGCACCTCGAAAAATTTTTTGTCTCCCCCTAGCAAGGTGAGCTCGCTACGTGGATGAGGAGGAAGTGGTCAATGTATAAAACAGGGCCGCTACAGTAGTATAAGCATATTCTCAAAGCCTAAGTATAAGAATGCGCTTATACCTAAGTCTAAGCCTTAGCAAAAAATTAGTCTGAAGCATTAAATTACTCTATTACAGTCCAACAGAAATGCATTCCGAATCTGATCTTTACACGAACCGAAGATGTGAAATAAGAACCACAACGTCTCAGGTTGGCACATTGGCCGGTTAAAGTAAATATTTCATTTCACTGGAGCACCTTGTCTATCACATTTTTTCGCAAAACAATGTAACTTTGGCAAAATAGCGCACTTTAGCATTCGATCATTTTTGGTATCATTGTGCCCCCCAATATTAATTCGCTTCCTGTGCCGCTGAAACCAACAATCACATGGGGGGAGGTCATACTATGATGTCGCATAAATTGAAAGTGGACATCATTTTTTGAACAGCCAGATTTCTCTGGGTACAGGACCGTCAACTCTTTTGAACGGCTCGGAGCCACCATGAAACCGTTCAAGTTGTAAAATAAAAAGTTATCCATTTATTGCAAACCGAATTTATTAATTTTGACAAGATTTCTTAGCTAATTGAATTACAGTATTAACCCCATACCAAAGGTCTTAAATACGACAATAAATAATTCTTCATGTAATACTAAATAGCGTTTGAAGTTTGTTCAACATTTAGATGGAAATTTAGAAATAACACTATCGATAATGCATTTCAGTAAAATGTTGAGCTGTATAAAGAGTATTGTGTTTACGTTTTACTTGATGTATACACTATTATAAACCCTTGAAGTTGGGGTAAACATTTAGACGCGTACAGAAAATTGCCTGTGATTGAACAATGTGCTGTCTCAGATTTCAACTGGAATACATGAGTTATTTTTAGCGTAAGTTTCGAAACAAAGGAATTTTGAGCGAAAAAAATTAGCTATGTGTGCCAATCTGCTATTCAGGCCAATTATTAATTGGCTTAGGCCAATCTGCTATTTTATGTAATAGCAATTTGGCCTGTGATAAACTGCTATTGAACTTATAGACCAATCAGAATTGATTATTTGGACAAACGCAATACCGTTATCCAATCAGCGTTGGTCTTACATCACTGTTTTGCGAAATCTCATTTCCTAATTGGTATAGGCCAAACTGCTATTTGCGGCTTTCGCCAGAATCTGTTCCGATATTCTCAAATGAGTGTAGCACATATTACCAGTTGGTGAAAGGTTTTGTCTATAATTTCCGCACCTAAAAACGGAACGATCCAAGATTGTTTTCGTTTCCTACGTTTGATTTGCGTTACACCTATGCAAGTATTGACATTTATAGCTACTGCCTGCCGTTTCGATTGCTTGAAACTTATTCCTTATTGGCGATAAATGCTAGTGCTACACAACACAGTTGAGACTACCTACACCATCAAGAAAAAGAAGGCTAAAATCCCGGCGAAAAACAATGGTTGTTGCCATACAATGAACCGATAGAGAAGATTTTGTTGATTGCGATCACACCAACACTCATTTAAATATACAAAAACTACAAACAAATCAAAATTTGTTCTGAATATTGTGTGATTTTAAGTGAAAAAACTAAAAAATTCAAACAATGAAATGAAACTATTTTTCACAGTTGAAAAATTTCTTGCGGTTCAGATTGTACATATAATATATAATATACACACACACACACACACACATATATATATATATATATATATAATATATATATTTGTGTGTATGTGTATATGTATATATTTATTTATTTATTTATCAGCGAAACAAACTTTAATTCGCAAACCGTGTTTAAAAGCAAACACTTATTACAAGAAACGTTTTCACAGATGAAACTCGGACTGGTTATTTTATTATCAGTTTATGTTATCGTATTTTTTAACCTTGGAACAAGTAAATATTTAATTCTTCAACAAAAACACTAAATTTGCACAAACGTTCCGTTTCAGAAACGAAGTTGAAGAGAAAACATACAGAATCTACTTTATTGTGCGCCTAGTCGTTGTCGTCAGGCGGAAGACAGGCGACAAATTTCTGTTTCCTTTCCCGATTTTTGTGGCCGAAAAATTATGCAGACAAAATGTTTTAAAATTTCACGACGTTCCGATTCGTTCTTGGATCGCTTACTCTACTGCTTCGTTGTGTTGAAATTTTAGAGCCATTATTAATACGCAATTGTGGATTTTTAAAAAAGTTTTAGCTTAGACTTTATAACAGATGAAATTTTGCTGAAAGATCGTTACGGTGGCGCTATACTTGTCGTATGGCGCTGTCGGTTACCATACGGTATCGTCAGTGGCGGATCCAGGATCTCAAAATGGAGGGGGTGGGGCAAAATTTCACAGGTAATAAACTTACTTTTGACCCACACACAAACCACGAACTATTGTCACAAAATTGCTAAGTATATAATTTTTGTCGAGATACTGTTGGGGGGGGGCACGGCCGGGGTGGCCCCCCATGGATCCGCCATTGGGTATCGTACGTGAGTAATTCACGTACGATACCGCAGCGTGACCCGCGGTGACAACGCACGATGACGAACGGTACATGACGTCATCAAAAGTATAGCGTCACGTTTGTGCGAAATTTGACATCAGAGCTACAATTCTCAATTGCGTGTAGCATCATTCTCTAGTTCTCTCATACGTGTTCTATCAACTTTAAAATTAATATTAAATTAATACGCTGCGATTTGAAATTTTCTAAACATTTTGCGTTTGATAAACAATACACAAAGTTCGAGAATACGGCTCCCGAATTTCGAACCCTAATTTCAATTGTAGTAGGTCAACCGAGAAACATTAATTAAGCTTTAATCCCTATCGCATATCAATGTTCTATCAAACATTCAACATTGTCTCAGAACATAATTACATACATATATATCAGATGAACACACAGTGTTATCTATACAGTGTTTTAAAAAATTGGGCCAACATAAAGAACAGGGGCGGAACAGTATTATAAGCATATTCCTAAGCCTAAACATAAGGCTAAGCGTAAAAATGAGCATATTTCTAAGCCTAAGCCTAAGCCAAGCAAAAAAATTAGTTGAAACCCTAAGCTTACTCTTTTCTAGTCCCACAGAAAAACATTCCGCCCCTGATCTTTACATGAGCCAAAAATTGGAACAACTCTTCAAAACTATACATTTTCATGAAAGGCTCTATATGGTACTGCTTGACTTAGAATTAATTCTGGCACTTAAATTAAGCATCAAACCGAAATCGAGTTCATCAGCTTCTATAGCCGCCGAACCATTTTACAAATATTTAGCGATTCAAATCAAAGTGCAAACGGCAACTTAAAATTGTAAACTTACCGTTATAAAAGCTAAGCTCAACCGATTTCACAGTTCGCGTTAAATCATAACTTCCTTTATATTTCATTGAAAATAATTGTAAACAATAATTTTATGTAAGCGAAAATAGCTAAACTAAAACGCAGTAACTTCCGGTCATATTCTCAAATGCGTATAGCACCGATTAGCAGTTACCGATCAGTTTGTAAACTGACAAATGCCAACAATTGATGATCTCAAAATTGGCACAGAAGCAGGGCAAATCAAATGCGAAAAATGTGCTGAATTTTGAAGCTCGCGATTGATTGGTTCAAAGGCTGCAAGAAATATCGCCGGCAGACGATTGGTGCTGTATGCATTTGAGAATACGAGTCTGTATTAGTGTAGTTGCTGGCTAGGAATTTGAGACTTCAACGTATGCTACTGCGAATCGAAAATTGCACTATTTGACAAAGAGGGGCGCCTTAGCCGTGGAGCGGTCAGAAAGGCAATTGCCTCGCCCCCACCGTCCCACCTTTTTTAAAAAGGCGTTTTACCCATCCCCTACTTTTTTAGGTTGCACATTTTATTTGCAAAAGCAAGTGAACCCCTTACTGCAACTAAACCTGAATATTTATTACACAATCTTTTTAGTACAAATGCACTGCCAGTAGCCGGCAGATATCCGGATGTACAGGATATCCGAGTATCCGGATACATGTTTGTTTTCGGATACAGATCCTGATATTTTTATATCCGGATATCTACTGCCCATTTTTTACATTTACTGCAATTTTATGCTGATAGGTATTAAGGTATAAGGCAAAAGTAAGGAAAACTTCTCGAACAAATCCAGCGGAACGGTACCCGAATGCCACACTTCTCTGCGGCCAGGCGCTAATAAATCCACAGAGGGACGCAAGCGTAAAAGCTGGACAAAATTATTGTAAAAATCCTTTTGCACCTACGTACCGGACTAAATTCACTTCAGGCTGGTAGCAAGCTCGCTTTGCTATGGGTGACTAAACATTTCAATCATGTTTATCATTGGCACACAAGGGGTTTTCGATTACTTACAAGCAAGGTTGAAAATTTTCTAGGGGGACCAAATTTTTCCAAAGGCGATGAACCCCTTTGGCCCCTTTCTGGCAACAATAATTTAAGTTTAAGCTTTTAGATTGTAGACACTTCTCATATCAATTATTTGAAAATCTTAAATTCAGTTTCAGCTCAATATAATACATTAGGCGTGTTTTATTAATAGCTACAGCACAGATAATGAAGTCGAAGGGAACTACTTAAAATCCAAGTTTTTCTTTTCCCCCTTCTAAAAATATTTTTTAACCCACCTTTAGCAAGGTGAGCTGATTACGAGCCTGAACGGAACGATATCTCAAACCAATTTTTCTTGTCCATTCCTATCGATAAAAAGATGCGTTGTTGAGCAACATTTTAGTCCCACTTTAAGGTTTGTAATGTTGAGCAAAATCCAGCGAAGCAGAAAAATCGCGGAAAACTACGCATTTTAACATTGTTTCTTGTGTTTCCCATAGCAGTAATTCATGTTAAATGTTTCGCTGGAATATGGTCCCAGATCCTCCGGTTGTCAGTTTAAACTGGCAGCTTAAAAAGTCAGTTTAAAATGGTCGATATTGCATAATTGTGAAAAGTATGCTTATTTCACTTGATAATTACATACCTACACGCAACCAAAATATTGCAGTTATATTCAAATCGTCTGTCTTGTGTAGCTATGGGTTAAAATAAGGTTTTATGATGAACCATACGTGAAAAAACTCAGTTGTAAGCAAAATATAAGTTGAAAACACTAGTAATATTATTATTATTACTTTTGCGTTCTTGTTAAATTTATAAATTTGCCAAAAGTGTAAAAACAACATAAAATTTGTCTGAAATGAAATCTATTTAGTCTTTCAAGGGCTAATTTTAGCCATTGTAGCGTTCAAATTTTAAAAAAACTTACTGCTTCGATTGATTTTACTGACGCAAATGTAAACGTTGCTGTTTTATTAAATTTGACAAAGTTTAGCGACGAAAAGTATTTTAGAGAGCTAAAAAAACTAAAATTGAATTCTATTCCAGTTTGCAGTAATATTAATTTTCATTCATTTTGGTGTGTACACTTTTTAGGTATCATGGTTTAGAATTTAGGCTGTTGTGCAACTACACGATTTGCACGTCCTCTGTTCGAAGTTTTGGACCAAAGTTAAGTACCACACAGGGAATCGAACTTTGGCCCTCTTGCACCACTTGAGTCAAGCATGCTACCACTACACCATGTGGTCGTTAGTAACGGCTTCATATTCAGGTATATGTGCACATGTATGGCAATGATTTTGCTTCACATACACTTACCGTGCACATATACCGGACCCAGGTCTCTATATAGAGTTGTTGACCAATTTCGTGCAATTTGTAGAAAAAAAATATACTTTTGAATGTAAAACATGCTAGGAACTGAATGATAACTGTATTTGTACAAAGAGCGACCAGATATCCGGTTCCGGTTTAATATCCGGTAAACAACCGACATCCGTACCACGGTTCCGGTTGATGTACAAATACTAGACGTTGTCCTGAGAGGGAATTTCCGGTCAAGCTTATGTTTTTTGACACTGAAGTAAAATGACAAATCCTAGCAAACAATTTTAAACCTCTGAACATATATATACTTTCGCAAGACTCAAATACAATCGATAGTATATACACAAATTTGAATGCACAATATCCGGTTAAGATTCAATTCTGGCTTTGATAAAAATGTTATTAAATATCCGGCTCAACTTCCGATATTCAGTAAAACTACTATCTTGTCGCTCCCTGTATATCGGTGACGGTTTTTGCGCTGAGCCTATAATCAAAAAAAGTTAATGTCTAATTTGGTTTCCTGTTAAAATTTCGAACTCGAAACAAACTTAACAACTTAAATTTTCGACAAAAACTTTTTTTACAAATACTGAAACGTTGAATTTATAGCCCATATTCTCAAATGTGTATAGCAACTATCATCAGTTAGTAACAGATTTTCAAACTCACTAACTATTGCAGTTGTTGAATTGAAAATTAGTGTAAAAGTTGAGCAAAGGAAATGTGAAAAAATGTATCCAATTTTAATCCTCAGCATTCACTGGTTTGAAAGTTACAAAATCTATCATCAACTGGAGATAAGTGCTACGCATGTTTGAGAATACGGACATATACCGCAACCTACACAAATATTGAATTAAATTTATTTAATCGACGTTCAATACGTCTTACACTGTAAAAAATGGGGAGTTAAACTGACTCTCTCGGAAATAGGCTTTTCCTGACTACACAAACTAAGTCAAATTTGACTCCGCCAGAGTCAAATTCTACTCACTGAGCGATTCAATGAATCGAATTTGACTCTGGCGGAGTCGAATTTTGACTCAGTTTCTGTAGTCAGGAAAAGGCTATTTCCGAGAGAGTCAATTTGACTCCCGATTTTTTACAGTGTACTGTCTCCAGTTGACGGACCTCAGTAACGCTTTTCTTTGCTGCAAAAATACCTGTACATGAAAACGTTATAACACATTTAAGTAAAGATTTACCTTTAGCCAAAAATCCATTCAGATGAACTCGTATAACGTATGTGCCTGCCTGAGGCGGTACAAACGTCACCAAACAACTTCCTGAGCTTTCCATTTGAACACTGTGAGGTACGTCACCGCCATTGATCGAGATTTCAAGTTGACCCTTGCCAGCGGTTGTAGCATCAACTTAAAATAGCAACTCAACATTGTTATGTAGTGCAAAAGCGCTTTCCATTTCAAGGATTATTACAAAGGCAATAGCCTTGTAACAAAAGTCTAAACCAAAATATTGACTTGCGATATAGTACTAAAATTGCGTTTGGCTTTTCGATCGTTTCGTGCGGCAGGTTTTTTTTCGCTATTTCTACATCGTTTGCCCACTGTCAAAAATGTCGGGGATCCGATTCTGTGCAACAACAGATTTTTTCAGTTGAACTTACTCGTCTTAATCTAACACGATGAGGTGGTTAAAACTGCGATTTTGATGGCAACTAGTAAACCAACGAATTATTACTATAACTTTGCTGAAGTTCTGTAAATGCTCTTTCTGATGTACAAAACCCATAACCAAATGTGGACAATTTTAGCTCAATTAATAACTGCTGGGTCCAAAGTACTTACCTCTAAATTGAACTGGTTTGCCAACACCTTCAGGGTTTCTTGATATCGGTTCAATTATCACTTTTTGTGGATCAAAAGTCGTCACAGCGAACGGACTTTTCGGCACAGGATGACCCAAAACCAAAACATCAAGACGATAACAGCCTGAAACAAAGAAATTGATGTCATTATATACGTTCAAGGGCAGTTGCCATGGAAATTTATTAGAAGAGATTTTTGGCATCTGTTCAGTACACTGTAAAAAATGGTGAGTCAAATTGACTCTCTCGGAAATACGCTTTTCATGACTACACAAACCGAGTGAATTCGACTCCGCCAGAGTCAAACGTGCGACATAGTGAATCGAATTTGACTCTGGCGGAGTCGGATTTTGACTCAGTTTGTGTAGTCAGGAAAAGCCTATTTCCTAGAGAGTCAATTTGACTCCCATTTTTTGCAGCGTGCGTATTACGCAACAAATCCAGTTTAAATTTTTTACAGGACGTGACTCTAACTGCACTTTTATTAAAATTCTCGCAATAAACTAATTACAAAGTAACATCAAAACTTGAATTCCTTTGAACACCACGACAATTCGCGGCTGAGTCAGAGTGACGGTAGCAACTACGAGTGATGGGTACCGCCCAACCTGCAGGCATCGTTCCGCCTTCTTACCCATAAAAATTTTTCCGCCACATTTAAAATGTTCTATATTAATACGGAAAAAATTTTCTGCTCCTTCTATAAATATTTCATGTGATCTAAAAATTCTGCATGTTTGCGGAGTTGACAACAATAAATTATATACGGACATAAGCAACATCGATTATATTGAACGATAAATTTAAAAAAAAACAGTTACCAATTTCAACGGGATAATATTCACATCGAAATTTGTCGCGTTGAGATGCTATAATTCGGCAGTGAGTTACCCGTCCAGACGGAGCTAAAATTAATATAACAAAGATATCAATTGAAGGCAAAAAATATATATAAAAATAATATATATACATATATATATGTATATATACATATATACACATATATATAAATATATAACGGGTAGCATTGATTGGAAACTCAAGAATTTTTAGTTAAGCACCGAAAATAAGTAGACGCATTAAATTTAATCGCTATGAAGCAATTAATGAAGAAAAATAGCAAAAATTAACTGCGTAAAATGTTTTTCACACATTTTTGTTGCGCATTTATACAGGCTCAAAAATATGAAGTATTATAATTTCGAAACAAAATAACCATTTTTAGGCTGTGCGAAATCTGACTAAATATATGATCAATTTCGCAAAACCTAAAATCAAACGCACATTACTGAGCAGATCCTCGAAAAAAATTACTAGGTTCAAGCTAAGGTTGGAACACGTTGTCTTAGATTTAGGCTTCGGACCAGATATAGGCGTAGATTCACGTTAAAGTTCAACATTGGCAGGGCACATTTGGGTCTTCTTAAAAACTACACATCCATTCAGCACCATTTTAAAGCCTAAAGAAATTCTTAGGTGGGCATACATCGACTTCTGAAAACTTACAAGTGAGGTTGAAACTCTTTTGGTTAGGGGGAGGGCAAAGTTTTTCTACGGAAGGCTGAGGAGCCTAATTGGCTGTAGCCATATGAATGAAAACTATAAGGAAGCCAAGCAAATCTAAAAAGTCTTTGAACTCGTGCAAATCTTCGCCGAAACATGTAAAATCTCAGCTTATACTTAGGGTTAAGGTAAAGGTTTAGCCGAAGGTTTAGGCTTAGGCTTAGGCAAGCCTTTTTTTCAAAACCTAAGCCTTTACCAAGGCTCTTAGCCTAATCCTGAGCTTAAGCCTGAGCCTATGCCTGAAACTAAACCTTAGCCAAAATGAGCGTGGGTCTTAATCCGGCGGATGGAGTGTAAAGGAGCCAGTGTATAACCTGTGACTATTAATGGCAGTTACCGGTCAATTTTGCATCAATATCGTCACATCGTACTCCAGCACCGGAAATCAGTTCAAACACTGCTGTTCGATGGGTACAAGCTTCATTCAGCCCGTTGCCTGACACTGACAAAACAGCGGCTGACGAAACTCCTGTTGTGTTTAGTGGCCCAAAATCTTTGTTCAAGTTTGACGAATGAGAGCTAAAACAATCCAGTAAACCGTTTTTATGAACCGAATTTATTTCTAAAACTCGTCATAGCCGCTCATTGCATTCAGAAACGCTAAATCGAACCTGAGCCAATATGACAGAAATTTGAGAAAATAAACCGGGGGAAATAGCCTATATCAATAATACAGTGTACGTTCCGGCAGTGGCGGATTGACAACTTCCCAACAGTGGACGCAACAAATATCTTGAACAAAAGAATCGCAAGCGAAGCGAGCGAGAAATCAAACACAATTTAAGTGTCACAAAAGATCAAAAAATTTTAAGGTAGAAGAGACGTTACCATTTTATCATAAAACATATTCTGATGAAGAGGCGACGCCCAGCTCCGCCTGTTGATTCGCTTTTGAGTTCCACGTCTTTCGACTCACCTAAAATGGCTCACATTGCGATTTGATCCAAAATGACTTTCATTCCCAGCTGATGACAGCCGGTTTGCTACAGAAAAAACGTTTCCAGCACCAGCCGTTGTTCCACCGTAGAATAATTGCAAATTACCGCACAACGATACTGGCTGCAATAATATGCTTGCAGTTGCATCATTTTGATTGCTAATTGCACTTGACGAGACTGCACTAATGGTAGTTGAATTCGATGATGTATTCAATTGAGACAAGGTTCCAAAGCATGGTGACGGTATGGATATTGCGTTGCTGTTGCGGCTTACAATGCTGTGAGTGCTATGAAGTGAGCCGGGAACCAGCGATGACGGTTGGACTACTTCACAAGGCCATGGACTGCCTAAATTGAATTAAATTTATAGCTTGAATCACCGAATCGGGCATATATAGGCCGAATTTCTCCAGAAGAAAAATACTAATCAGCCAGCTTTGCCATATACGCAAAGGTTAATGACTGCACCGTGCACAAAAATCTGTATGCAAATTTTCTTTTCACAGAACAATCACGTTTTTGTTCTAAGAAAATATTGTTAACAAAGTAACGCTGGAACGCTGCCTAAAATAAGTGTACGAGGGGCATTCCAACTTTAAATCATATAGATAGATGAGTTGCCCATTTCCAAGTGCATGAAAGGTAAATTTTGTATTAATTTACTTCCAAAGACGAACTATTTTTGCAAGTATAGAGGGTTGCGAAATATGAATATTTAAAAGAAATATAAACTTTAAAAAATCTACCTGTAACTTGATCACCGTTAAACTTCAAATCGATACTATACGCAATTGGTTGCGTTGGCACGAAACTTGCCAGGTAAGCGCGTGGTCCAATTTGTTGGACTCGGCAAGGAACGCGTCCTGAATTGATCAGGATTTCAAGGTTGCCACTACCGGCCGCTGAAGCGTCGACTGAAAAGCAAACACAATCAAATGTTTACACGTCATCGATAAAAAAGCAACAGAGGCTACGAATACCGATAGGTATGTCCTAAATTTTGTCAACTGTATCTCTCCGGGTACCTTGCAACAAAATATCTAATATATCAGGGCTCTAACAGGAACAAAGTTTTGCCGGAACACGCACATGAACGTGAATTGAATTTCTGAGCAGGAACTGGAACAGGAACAGGGTCCGCAATTGAAAATAATTTTCACCACCGAATTACTGTTGCACTGTTTAGCAAACGTGTCTAAAATGGCGTTAGCAAATGTTCTGCTAATTCATCATCAAGCTTTGCGAAAATATATCAGAAACAGTTTATTAGCAAAATTGAACTAATTGCAGAAACAGTCATTTTGAAATAACAAATTTTTAGAGACAAAGTTTCCAATAGGTATTTAAATGATTTTGAATCATTTGCCGCAGAACTGTAAAAATTTCTGTTCCTGCATATTTCAACGCAGGTACACGAATAGAAACAGGAATTGAATTTTTGCACGAATTCCGGCCGGAACAGGTATTCCGATTAAACCTTGATATATTAAAAAAGTTAAAATAGAGGGTCGTTTACTGCTCAGCTTGCGACTTGTATTCAAAATATTAAACACCGGCAAATATGTCAGATGATGGTAAAACAAACGCCAAAAGATCACAAATTGACCGACATTTTCTACATTATCACTTTAATAATAACAAGAAGTAACGGTCAATTTAACATATCTTGATCTTACCAAAATTAAGCCTTGAGCTGCCGTGTTCTGTTTTGTAAATTGTCATTTTTTGTGTTTTGTTTAATTATGTTTATTTGAACAAATATCAATAGTTGATTAAGTTAACAGTTTGACATTTGACGCTTTTTTCAAACACTGAATCCTATGCAAAACACCGACCCGATTTTCATCATAAACACGCCCAAATAAGTTGAGGTTCGCGTTTTTAATATTAAAATCATTTCAGAATCTCGAGGAGTATACATTCATATTACGGCCGGGTGATACTACGAAAAATTAAATGAAAATAAACCAAGTATAATTGCAATTGCATGCAAAGCGCGGGTCGGGTAAAAAATCTTTACCCACTTCCAACTCTGTGTATAAGCATACTCCTGAGCGTAGGCTTAAGCCTAAGCGTAAACATGAGTTTATACCTAAACACTAAGCAAAAAATTAGTCTGAAGCTTAATACTCAATTGCAGTCCCAACAAAAAACGTTTCGCCGCTGATATTTAGATGAGTCGTAAACTTGAAAGTTTTAAAGATTTGCTAATCCTTAATTTAAAAATTTCCAAAATTAAACATTTTATTTACATTCGGAACAAATCTTTTTTACTTTTCATCAGTTGCGAAGGCTTAAATTATTTTCAAATGAGTCTATGAAATTTCAACAATTGCTTAGCTTTGTGCCCGTAACCTTATAGTAATAATTTTCAATTGGCATACTACACAAATTGAAAAAATATTAAATGAGTTACACTCTTGGCCTTCAAAAAAAACAAAATCACGGTTGACGTTTCCGAATGTGAAAATTACTACATTTTACTCGTCGTCCGGCAACCTTCAAAGTTCCAATGCAGTTCTCACATCCGTCCAGCGGTCAAGAAACTCTATACCTCTGCCTTTTTTTCTGCAATTTCACTGCGTTACATTTTGCGTATATTTGTGCAATTTTTAAGTTTAAAACTCTTAACGGTGGCGATTTTACAACGCCGCGGTTTGCAAAAGTTTACAATTATAAAATTTCACATTTTACTCGTCTTATTGCTTGTGCGTGCACTCTGCGTTGTCGGCGTTTGCTTTGGTCATATTGAGTTGCAAAAATACAGTGGCGAGTCAACAAATTCGTTGTCGAAAATGCCTTCGATTCAGAGGTGTAACTGGGTAAATTTGAGCCGCGTTGTGCTTTGCCCGCGGAAATTTTATTTTTTTACCCGCGGGTATATCCGCGATAAATTCGTTTACCGTTACCGACCTTTCGCGCCCTTAGTGGATCTTCTATTGTTGCTGTTGCTCAAAAAGCCACTTTTAGGAGTGCAATATATACTTTGTTTTCACTCATATGGTAACACAGTTATAAAAATTCAAGTTTTTCTACATTATCCGGTTTCAAATTTATTATGAAAATTTTAGGCGGGTAAAGAATCACAAATTGTTACCCGTGCTTTGAAATTCTTTACCCACGTGTATACGCGCGTCCAAGCTCTCTTACCCGTACCGCGTTATCCGCGAGTACCCATGGGTAACGCGCATGCAAAAAATTGGTTTTGACGAATGCTGTAATTAGCCATTCCTGGTTGATGAGTGACCTTCCATACTTAGTCCAAACACGTTGGGTCAAACCCACAGTTCAATATCAATCATTTGGTACTAAGCTGGCTGGACAGAAACAACACACCCCGGTGCGCCAATTAAAAGCGGCGTTAGGATAATCAAACCCCAAAACAGATCCGAAGCGGGCTCCAAATAAAACGTTTCACAGTTCTATTACTTCGTGGGCTGCAAAAACATTCAACTTTGCCAAGATGGGATCCCTAAGCGTCGGCCTGCTTAGTTAGACGGTTTGTGGGACGCTTCACATGGGCACAGCCAAGGCAGAGAAACACTCATCTTGGGTTAATTCTAATTCAAGCCGCACTGACACTGTTTTAAAACTCTTTAAGTAGATTTAAACGCGTATCATTAAATAAACGTTAATGTTACAATTACATTTGATTCATGCGCATTGTAAACGGTTAGCCGACGGTTGAGACAGCATTTAAAATTAATTTATGATATTTATGTGTCAAAAATAACAACGGATCGTTGTGAAAAAAAAGGTCGATGAACTTAAAATTTGAACACAAAATCAATTTGATGGGCCAGTGAATGGAGAGGTTTGAAATTTTGCTAAATTTCTCCACTTTATCTTCTATTTTTGTGCAATTTTCTCAAACCTGCTACCTGTCAAAGTTTAGGCCCATGTAAAGATTAGAGGCGTACCGTTTTTCTGTGGAATTGCGATAGAGTAAGCGTAAAGCTTTAGGCTATTTTTTCTCAATTTGTCCAGCCAGTGAATGGTGAGGTTTGAAATTTTGCTAAATTTCTCCACTTTATGTTGTATTTTTGTGCAATTTTCTCAAACCTGCTAATTGTCACAGTTTAGGTCCATGTAAAGATTAGAGGCGTACCATTTTTCTGTGGGACTGCGTTAGAGTAAGCGTAAAGCTTTAGGCTATTTTTTCTCAATTTGTCCAGCCAGTGAATGGTGAGGTTTGAAATTTTGCTAAATTTCTCCACTTTATGTTGTATTTTTGTGCAATTTTCTCAAACCTGCTAATTGTCACAGTTTAGGTCCATGTAAAGATTAGAGGCGTACCATTTTTCTGTGGGACTGCGTTAGAGTAAGCGTAAAGCTTTAGGCTATTTTTTCTCAATTTGTCCAGCCAGTGAATGGTGAGGTTTGAAATTTTGCTAAATTTCTCCACTTTATGTTGTATTTTTGTGCAATTTTCTCAAACCTGCTACCTGTCACAGTTTAGGTCCATGTAAAGATTAGAGGCGTACCATTTTTCTGTGGGACTGCGATAGAGTAAGCGTAAAGCTTTAGGCTATTTTTTCTCAATTTGTCCAGCCAGTGAATGGTGAGGTTTGAAATTTTGCTAAATTTCTCCACTTTATGTTGTATTTTTGTGCAATTTTCTCAAACCTGCTACCTGTCACAGTTTAGGCCCATGTAAAGATTAGAGGCGTACCGTTTTTCTATGGGACTGCGTTAGAGTAAGCTTAAAGCTTTAGGCTGTTTTTTCTTTGGCTTAAGCTTACGTATAAGCTCATTCTTACGCTTAGGCTTAAGGAATACGCTTATACTACAACTGCGACCGTATTTTATATATTGGCCAGAGTTTATCCGCAAGAAAACCTTGTCAATTAACGCTCCAAGACGTTGATTATACGGTTCCAGGCGCTACGATTCCACAATACACGCAAAGAAATTTTGCTATGCAGTATATTTAGAAATAAATACTCTTGAAATTAGTTTAAATTTTATCATTTTTGACAAGAAAATTTGGTGGTCTTAGAAAATTTATATTCTTAAAATCTAAAATTTACATATATATCGAAAGAAAAAGTTACTTTCAAATGATTGAGGCTGATGGAGCTTATCAGCAGGTATTGTTTTTGGCATATTACGAACACAAACCAGGTCTGGATCGCCGACACTACATATCAAAGGCGCATTTCGGACATGCTGATGGAACAAACGTACGTCAATATCATGTTCGCCTGAAGAATAAACCCCTACGCACACAGAGTATATACTAGTCAACGTGGTTGCAATATTTGCAACTAATTCCAACATGTTTCTTGCAAAAATATCACAATGCAATTACAAATTTTCTTATAAAACAGTGTATAAACTTTAACTATGCAATCTTCTATTAGAGCTGTGGGACGTTCTAGCTTTGATTATATAAATACACCATGAGCAACTCAACGCAACATAATGATAAATACTTCCCACATGAGAAGTCCGTGATTAGAATCTTAGCTTGAACAGGGAGGGGGTCGGCGGGCGTGCGCAACCAATCATAATTTTATAAACAATAATAAATTCTGGTAACATTTAAAATATAATCTATTGTTTCCTAGCGCTCAAAGAAAACATTTAAATACTTGTGCCAAACGTAAATAAAAAAATGTCAAATGTTTCGTACCAGCTTCAACCGGTTTCCATTCAACTTCAAACTCTGTGCCAGATTTCGCCGTTACCCGGCCACGCTTTTTCTTGCCCGACGGTGCTGGTAAACAAATTAGATTTCAATGAATAAACCATTTTTTTGCAAAAATAGAATGTAAAATCAGAATAAAAATGAATATTCAACTTTCAACCTATCTTCTGTCTGTAAACATTGTTTGAATTTAAAACGTGACAAGTTTAGTTGAACTCAATGAAAATGTTGGCTAAACTTTTATTGTTCAAATAAGAGTGTTAAATTTCAATCTAACAAAATGCTCTATAGTAAGTATTAATTAACAAACCTTATTCGAAATAAAAGCTTAGATTTATCGCTACGCTTAAGCAAGATGCGAAATTAGCTATATAAGCAGGCATTTTTATAGATTAAATGAAAATAAACGATCGTACTGCAATGGTATTTACGCCAATTTGTCGCCGGACAACTCGTCGACCGACAACTTGTAATCCGAAATGTCAAAGATTTGACGATTCGTCGCCCACTATTATGCTTACACTATGAGTTTGGCTTAGGCTTAGGCTTAGGATTACATTTAGGATTACGCTTTGATTTAACAAGTCGTCCAGGTTTGCGCAAAGCGCAAAAGTATTAGCGAATACAAAAACGTCTGTATGCAAATTTTCCAATTATACAACAATCAGGTCAATATGCTATGAAACTATTGTAAACAAATTATGGTAGAAACTTGCGCAAAATATGTATGTGGGCCGTTCCAGCTTTAATATACAGATAATACGCCTTAGGACACTGTTAGACGTCAAGAGGTCGAGCAGACAAATTGTAGTAAAATTTTGGATATAGTGGTATCAATATTTGCAACGTAACGTCTCCAAATAGTTATCACTATATTTTAGTTACAAATAAGCACAAATACTCCAGCTTGAGCACAATTCAGATTGCTATAATTATGTTGCGCGTTCCAGCTTTATTAATAACGATTACCATAAAAACAGCTCACCTCGACAAATATATACCGAAATCAAACCAATCAAAATAACTAAACCTAAAACCATAAGCTAAACAAAAAAGGAATTATAACATACAGGTGACATATTTACTTATATAACAAACAATGAGTTTGTCTTACAAGTTTTAATCCTCTTGTACACTTTCCAGATCGAAAGTTAACACTTTGGCTTAGACGCAGGCTTTAGGTTCAGAAAAAGTCTTAACCAAACGCTAAGGCTTGCATAAACCGTTTCCTAAACCTAAACTTAAGCCTGAGCCTAAAGCCAATGCGATTACTTAAGCACGTTATGGCACTGTCGCAGTAATACAGAACTTGAAGCAAGCACAATTATTGGAAAATATGCATTTTAGCTGCACTGTGAGTTTGTTTCGTCGTTTCTCAGAATTGGTAAATCTGTGCTTGAAGCGTTGCCTGAAACTAAATAAACACCAAAATAAAAACTAAAAAAAGAGCAAATAGCTACTGAACAAAGTGTTCGGTTGCATTGTTTAAGACAATTCTAATGGCAAATTTAACCCATGTTACTTTTAAGCCTTAACCCATTTTTGGTGAGACTGTAAACGATTAGGTTTCGAGCTTATACTATATTTTTGCTTAGGCTTACGCTTAGGAATACACTTTTTTCAACGCTTAGGCTTAAACTTACAAATATGTTTTATCTACTCAGTTTCGGCTCTAAAAGTAATATT
Organism: Enoplolaimus lenunculus; assembly: GCA_030248215.1. NCBI lineage: Eukaryota > Metazoa > Nematoda > Enoplea > Enoplida > Thoracostomopsidae > Enoplolaimus > Enoplolaimus lenunculus. Next base: position 60,299 of record JASANG010003897.1, on the reverse strand, counting down.
GGAAGCATAATGTTTTATAATCAAAAATTTGAAACGGGTAACTGCTTACTGTTTCCCTATTATATATAGTAAATTCATTTTCTGTAGTAATAGCATAGATACTTGGTACTTTGCCCACACAAAAAGTCTTTCCCAATGACTGAAGTAATAAAATAAGCTTAGGCTTAATAGGTTTAGGCTCAAACTGACGAAAATAATAAACAAAGGGTAGGAAACGAAACAAGTGGCGTATGTGAAATACACCGTTTAATAGTGAATGTAAAGTCAATTTAAAGCATACGAATGCGACAATAACTTTAATACTCGATGTAACTTTATTTGAAAAAAGCCAATTTTCAATCTGCCGATGTTTAGAAACCTTGGCCCATGTAAAGTTCAGGGGCGGAGCGTCTTTCAGCGGGACCACAATAGGGTTAGCTTACGGTAGAGATTATTTTTTGCTTAGGTCCTCGGAGGCTAATACGTATAAGCTCATTCTTACGTTTAAGCGTTGGCTTGGGCTTAGGCTTAAAAATCTGCTTATACTACTGTTACGGCACTGGTTTGGCGTTTAATAAAATATACGTGCAAAACTTAATTCACAGACAATAGTTACACACCGACACCAAAACTGTTAGCCCCAAAAATAAGTAATATGACACATTTGACGGAAAAGTTAAAACAATATTGTTAGCTGGTTAGTATTTAAACATAAAATAATAAGCAAACCACAAACAAAAACAATCTAACGTTAAAATCTGAACCTGTATTCTCAATTGTGTATAGTAGCACCCCGTACTGGCCAAAAAATTCAATTTTTAGGCAAATGAAACCTGACAGTTGAAAAAAGTTCAAACACCGATTCCGACCACATCCACCCATCTCAAAAATAACAATTTCAGCAGAAGTAGCAAACTGTAGCACCAAAATTGGTGAACCGTGTTCCCCCCAAGATCCGACCTTACAAGATATCCCATTGGTATGTTGTTATGACAAATATTCAAATATGTAACAAAAAAGTAATATATTTCCAAAAATCCAAAAATCGAAAAACATTCAATACCCTCAACTCTACGCTAAATGAAAAACGAGTTTAGGTCGAAATGTAAAAGCTTACTATTGCGATAGATGCTATACACATTTGAGAATATACAGGTTTAAAAATACAGCCAAACCCGTCCAATTAATACCAGTAATATTAACAGTGATATCCTTCGCTTCGGCTCCAACTGCGTGTATCATGAACGTCGCTACTCGATCAACGCTTGCCATTTTCAATTTATCACCGTAGACCGAAACAGAACTTGCGTCCACAATGTCTAAGATGAACGGCGAACCTAAAAAATACAAACCAAATATTTGGATGAACCAAGAAACCTTTTTGGTTTAATAAACGAAATATTTGGATGAACCAAGAAACCGTTTTGGTTTAATAAACGAAATATTTGGATGAACCAAGAAACCGTTTTGGTTTAATAAACGAAATATTTGGATGAACCAAGAAACCGTTTTGGTTTAATAAACGAAATATTTGGATGAACCAAGAAACCGTTTTGGTTTAATAAACGAAATATTTGGATGAACCAAGAAACCGTTTTGGTTTAATAAACGAAATATTTTGGATGAACCAAGAAACCGTTTTGGTTTAATAAACGAAATATTTGGATGAACCAAGAAACCGTTTTGGTTTAATAAACCAAATATTTGGATGAACCAAGAAACCGTTTTGGTTTAATAAACGAAATATTTGGATGAACCAAGAAACCGTTTTGGTTTAATAAACCAAATATTTGGATGAACCAAGAAACCGTTTTGGTTTAATAAACGAAATATTTGGATGAACCAAGAAACCGTTTTGGTTTAATAAACCAAATATTTGGATGAACCAAGAAACCGTTTTGGTTTAATAAACGAAATATTTGGATGAACCAAGAAACCGTTTTGGTTTGATAAACGAAATATTTGGATGAACCAAGAAACCGTTTTGGTTTAATAAACGAAATATTTGGATGAACCAAGAAACCGTTTTGGTTTAATAAACCAAATATTTGGATGAACCAAGAAACCGTTTTGGTTTAATAAACGAAATATTTGGATGAACCAAGAAACCGTTTTGGTTTAATAAACGAAATATTTGGATGAACCAAGAAACCGTTTTGGTTTAATAAACGAAATATTTGGATGAACCAAGAAACCGTTTTGGTTTAATAAACCAAATATTTGGATGAACCAAGAAACCGTTTTGGTTTAATAAACGAAATATTTGGATGAACCAAGAAACCGTTTTGGTTTAATAAACCAAATATTTGGATGAACCAAGAAACCGTTTTGGTTTAATAAACGAAATATTTGGATGAACCAAGAAACCGTTTTGGTTTAATAAACCAAATATTTGGATGAACCAAGAAACCGTTTTGGTTTAATAAACGAAATATTTGGATGAACCAAGAAACCGTTTTGGTTTAATAAACGAAATATTTGGATGAACCAAGAAACCGTTTTGGTTTAATAAACGAAATATTTGGATGAACCAAGAAACCGTTTTGGTTTAATAAACCAAATATTTGGATGAACCAAGAAACCGTTTTGGTTTAATAAACGAAATATTTAGATGAACCAAGAAACCGTTTTGGTTTAATAAACGAAATATTTAGATGAACCAAGAAACCGTTTTGGTTTAATAAACGAAATATTTGGATGAACCAAGAAACCGTTTTGGTTTAATTGCCGACGAGATCCAGAATATCAATAAAGACGGCGAATTTAAAATTAAAATTGGCAACGATCTTTTTTTAATTAAATACTAATGTCATTATTGTAAATACAGCTTACGTGGACTTCAAACTTTAAAAAAACATTTGCTACAATTCAACGCTATGGGAATACTAAGTCAGTACGTTTCTAGAACCATTAACCTAAATTTGATTCTATAATAAAGTACAGAACTGAAATATTTTAAAATTATTAATTAATTAATTTTATAGTATAAACGGTTGTCAAAATAGCGGAAACGAATAACACTAACCTTTTACTTCCATGCTATTTAGATAAATATGAACGTTGTATGTTCCGGCACCCATCGGTGTGAAATGAATCTTATTTTCACCCGGCCGGACAGTTTCCGTTTTGACAGGGATTGAGCCACCTTTGTGTACAGCATTTACCTAAAACATAGAACACGACAAAAATTCCTGTATATGCAAAATTAAACGCCCATAAATGAGCGCGATATGAGCAACACACAACGCGTGTAAAGTACAAGTTTACCTACACAAAATGTACCCAGTTGCATACTCTCGCTGAAGTTTTCATCATTCGCTCTTATTAGCACCAAGAGTGGATGATTTTCACGAGAGTGTGCAGCTGGGTACATTCAGTACACAAAACAATGTACCCAGCGCACGTTGTATTTTTGACCTATCCCCCTTATTTGGGGGCAAACGTTGAACCAATATTTTGAATTTTAACTAAAGTCGCTCCGATTATATTTTAACTCCTATCTTTACTATGTAAATTAAGTGGTGACTACCCCCCCCAAATCAGGGGGGGGGGTCGAGCAAAAGTACAACGCGTACTGGTGGACTTTGTGCCATGCACTGCCACATCAGTTGCACACTCTTCTGCAAGTGGACATCATCCACTCTTGGTAGCACCAACAACCACATGCTGACCAGTCTTTATTCGGATTTTATAACACGACTTGATACACCGCTTATCCACTGTATGTTACACTGCACTCGTTTATAGTAGATGTTTCAGTTCGTTGTATGGCTGTATTATTAAAGCTTGAACGTCCCACATACGTATTTTTGGCACCGTTACAGTTTTTTGTTTATAACTGCTAAACTGGTGTTGTTGCAATAGATTTCGAATGCTAAGTCTTTATTCTTCAAAGGGCGCATAGTAAAAACTTTAAACATACCCTAAGTTGTCCACGACCGGCGGCACTGGTATCGACATTAAAATGAAGCTGTTGCCCCACCAGACCGACGTCTAAGCCGTAGACTTGTACCAAATTAGCATCGTACACTGAGCATGAAAATGGCGAACCTTTGATGTGTTCGTTGTCGTAATAGATTGATATTTGCCAGTGACCTGAAAATAAAATGGACGGCATTTGTAAATGATCTCCTCCACAGGTTTAGGTTTAGCGTTTGAAACGGCTTACGCCAGCCTAAGCCGGACCCATAGACTGAGTAGGACCTGGATAACTTAGGCAGCCCCCCCCTCGAAAAAAATTTGCCATCTCTTCCCCCCCAAGAATATTTTCAATTTTACTGGTAGCTTATCGAGCGCCCTAGTGTGGCCATCCTTAAAATTGTGTAGTCCCCTAACAAAGTGAGCTAGCTACAAGCCTGGCGAAAGCCTAAGTATTAACTAAAAAAGTGGAAGAAGATGTAGACGAGTAGATTGTCAAAACTTGCTTTAACACCATCTAAAACGCATCTCGTACACAATATGTAAAGCAAGTTGTGATCTGACATTTTTCAGTTCCCCAAGTCATCGAGAGACTTTTTAACCAAAGCATGAATTTCAGCGGGTTGATAATCAACCAAATAAGACGATGTCTGGTGTTGTCGGAACGAAATTAGTCGATAATAGGTTAATCAATATAAATTTTGCGTTTAAACAAATATGTAGACCACTCAAGTATTGAAGGAAACGACATTGTTACCTTTTTGATAAACAATGATCTTAAAAATCAAACAAAACTTTGTGCAAAGAAAATTGGAATTAAAAATATTTAAATTTTTCAGAAATCATATAAATTAGTCGATAATATATAGGTTGATTAAAGGGTTTTAAACGTGTAATAAAAATAACGAAAACGAATAGTGATCGAAATAACGGACACGGAAAACGGATAATGAAGCATAAGTGTTTCAAAGATGTTTTATTTCTCTGCCCACACAAATGACACAATCAAATATTCACCAGGCTTTTGAGAGTTTAAAAGATCGCGGATGCACTGAATTTTTAAAATTTTACATGAATTTCGAAATTTTTATTTTATATCGACTAAATTGCAGCATATCTGTAATGAAAACTTGCACGATATGATGAATAACTATTTTTGAGCGTCAAAATAATGAAGTTCTGGCATTTCTATAATGAATCGAAAACGCAAGCAGATACTGATTTTTAACTAAAACGGTAATGAATATCCAGATACACCGTGAAAGATAATAAGATGACCTGAGTTTGAACTTACCAACTTCGAACGGTGTAAATGTCGCGTTGAATGTATTGCCTGATTTAATTACGGGACATTTGAGCACTTGACCGCGAGGTGAAATAGCTTCAACGATTATGCTTCGATCTGCGTTGCCTTGAGCATTAACCTGTAAGAAAATTAAAAGAATTTACTTCAAATTAAAAATTTCTAGTATGCAATGCTATTCTCGATTGTATCTAGACAGAAGTGTAAAGCGTGGATAAAGATTTTTAAGCCGCGCTGCGCTTTACCATCGGAAATTTTATTTTGTTATCCGCGGGTATACCCGCGCAAAATTCCTTTACCCGTTACCCATCTTTACCCGCGCAAAGTTCCATTGCCGTTACCGGCCTTAACTACCCACATTTTTTCTTTTAATTGCTGCTGCCTTCTGAAAAGCCACAAATATTTTTCGATCTAACAGTACATTCCAGTAGTGTAATACTTAATATTTTTACTCATACGGTAACAACTGTTTAAAAATTCAAGTTTTTCTACATTATCTGGTTTCACGTTTCTTGTGAAAATTTTAGGCGGTTAAAGAATCACAAATTTTTACCGGCGCTTTGAAATTCTCATTATCTTCTTGTGGGTCGACAATGCATTAAACAAACGGCGTCAAGGGTTGGTTAGCTCCTAGTCTGCCCAAGGTTAGCTCCTAACAGCTATTAGTAAGGCCCCAAACAAGCGGAATCCGACAGCTGCGAAACATTATAAACTTGCTAAATTTTGGTGCTCATCATTAAAAGTTATATACGATCTATTACCAACTGTTGACAGGCGCTACACACATTTGAGAATATGAACAATGTATATCTGTAGTAATTTATATGTTGGCAAGAAAAAATTTACTCTATGAAACGGTTCAAATCATAGAGCGCTGCTCAAGTTCTTCTGAGCTAAGCTGAAGCGCATCAACCAAGTTTGGGCTGGCCTTTTCCGTTATACCCTCCAAGCCCGCGTTTGCCCTAAAATAAATCGATTTTGAAATTTTTTTGACTATTTGATCTTTCCATGACCTCCCCTCTGTAATTCCACGCCAATTTTAAATTTTTGAAAAATTCGATTGTTAACGCCCTAAGGTCCCCATTGGGACCCAAAAAATTATCAAAATTTGCACAACTCATACACCATTCGATGCAGCTTGCAGATCTGAGTCTATTGCTGTTACATTTCTTGCAATCAGACGATTGGTTAACAAATTGTAGTCAAATAACTGATTTGGCGCAGACCCAAACTGATTGCAAAAAATTACAGACTCAGCTATGCACTCTGCACCGAATGGTATATAATATATTAAACTTTTTGACAAAAAAAATTTTGGGTTCCAAAGAGTGAACCTTGGGGCCTTAAACAATCGAATTTTTCAAAAATCCAAATTTAGGCGTGAAATGATCAGGGGATCACATGAGAAACTCTAACGCTAAAATAGCAAACTTACCACAATTTCCACGGTGGATCCCGATGCGCATGGCTCCGATAAACCACTGAAGCTGATTGGCTGTAGAGGTAACGGCGGTTTTTTCAAAGGGGGCGGAGCTGGGGGTGAAGGTACATGGGTCGGTCCTTGTGGATGATGATTTTGTTGCCCACTTGAGCCATATGGTATCCCGGATGCGTCCGTAGTTTGAATAACGTGATTAATAACTACTGGAGATGAAGGCCGTGGCATCATAGACTCAAATCTCGGTTTCGCTTGAACTAAAATCGTAGCTGGTGAGCCGGTTATTTCAACGTTATCGCAATATACGTGAATCTGTAATGAATAAATATTTTCGACGTTACTTAGCTATTGTGAAATGGGCAGTAGCTGCTAAAGCTGTGCAACTATGTGAATTGTGAGGACTGGGGGTGAACAGCCCACCCAGAGGAAGTATTTACTCCATCCCCGCAATCCGCATTTTTTACTACGTTCCATGAATGACGAAATTCTGTTTACCCGTTTGAAAGGTGCAATTTCACAAGGTCCAGTTTTAACTTCGCGTCCAAATCCGTTGTTGTTTAACAATCAAACATTAACAATTATATACGTCTAAGATTTTATGGTTGGTTAACAAGCGAACCACAAATGACAGTGTTTATTATTTGCAATATAGGCCAAATGTAACTAACGCCGAGATGTGTGGACGGTCAAAAACGCAAAAGTATAACCCTACAGCTAAATAAGACTGAAAATCACCAAATTTTTCTGAAAATCAGACTCTAAGACGTTGCTAAAACACTTCAATGAAAACAAGACATCTAAGAAACGGGCGTATTCTAAACAAAACGGCTTATAAGCGTTCAACCCAAGACAAATTTAATTATATTACTAGGAAGTCTCCTAGTTTGGCTACTTGTGTTTACTGCGCCCACGAATAGTTCCAGCCGCACTTAAGAGTTATTCGGTACGTGCAGCTTTATTACTCCACATCTTGCTTACGTTCCGTTGTAATTGGGAAAGGGTAAAGGGGGGTATCAACACTGCCCCTCCAAGATTGGGTGGGGGGAGTTTCTGTATTTATTAAATATCCACTAGCGACGCGTGAACTAAACCACTACCTCAATGTGGGGTCGGTTTGTACAGATTACACTAAATATGGAATAGATGTGTAACAAAACAAGTAGTAAAGCTAAAGAATTGCTTATTTCTACTATAGACCATCACTACTTTGGCCATTGTTACTTGTAGCGCCGTAACAGAGTAGATTAAGCATATATTTCTAAACCTAAAGGCTACACCTATAAGACGAAGCAAAAAAACGTAGTCTAGAATCTAAGCCTACTATTTTAGCGACCCATCAAAAACCGAAACGGTCCTAATAGTAACATGGGTCACTGGTGTTATAATAAAAATTATTCTTCAAAATCTCTAAGATTCCATTTTAACAATATACAAGCTTCATATACGTCGCTTCCTGAACGCAAACACACACGAACAAATTGCAAATATCCAAAATGTTGAAGCGAATAAAATGTTTCAACTCTCACAAACAAACAAATTTTTTTATTTCCACGGTCGGATAATTTCGCAGGATATTAATTTTGATCCTGACCGCATATTAGCCATCATTCAAAATGGGGCTGGTTATCTTAATATGCTGACTCCGCAATGATTATTTATCTTCTCGCTTAGCAGTAACAATTGGTTTGACGTCGTTTTCTATAGTATGTGCTCGATTCCAAGCGTTTATATAAACTTGACCCAAGTTGAAAATGTTTATTTTACAAAATGCCAATTTTTCTAACAGTTGCTCGCCCGCCCATCGCCGATTCATTCTGCCGACCAATGGCGGATCCATGGGGGTGGCCACCCCGGCCGTGCCCCCCCCCCCCAACAGCATCTCGACAAGAATTATATAGCAATTTTGTGACAATAGTTCGTGGTTTGTGTATGGGTCAAAAGTAAGTTTATTACCTGTGAAATTTTGGCGCCCCCCCCCCCATTTTAAGATCCTGGATCCGCCATTGCTGCCGACGGGTGTGTATGACGGTGACCTTGGCCGCAAATAGTGTATAATCAAATGAAAACAAATTTTGAGGAAACACAAATGTATTATAATTTTTGTATTATTTTTTCATATTAAAAAAGTTTTCAAAGTGAGAAAAAAACAGACGATGATTATTTTTCGCGTGTATCTCGAATCGCATCTCATTTATTAGGATAATTATTAAGTTTTAATAGATGAGTACAACAAGTAACGGCGTCCCCATGAATGAGCATTGGGGGGCGTGTCTCCCCCCCAAATTTGGCTGATGACCCCCGTCCCATATAGACTCGGTCTTAAAGTAAACAATCTTGAATTGTAACTGTAGAGCGCATGAAAATTGTTCGATACCCCTCAAATATTGTTTTCTGCGGACGCACCTGAGAGTACAACAAAACTGGAAACGCTTGCAGCCGATGCAAGTGTACAACGAAACAAATTGCAAATAAAAATTGCAGAAACATTAAAATATCAAACTTTCTACCAGCAGAGCGGCAACAACAAACGTTCAGATTCGACAAATTCGCAATTGATTCAGTTTCGGTCAAATTGGTGGGTTTGGTGTGACCATCAGGTATTAAGGTAATAATTGAAAACAATTTTAGACGTCGACCGAATGAACTCGACATAGCGAATTGTATTGTTACATAATAAACACTTAGCTGCTAGCATTTGGACACCGCAGGACGGCATTAAAATTGTCAAAAAGTATTGCGCAACCATAAGGTTTACGCTGAACTTTACTGTGCCGCAAACCGCCGTGGGACGTCGCACGCTACTATGCGTTGTTAACAAAAATATAAGCAAAATCTATTTGGTGGTAGCGCGGTAGCGTGTGGCGGCGCCCGGCGGTTCGCGGCTAATATAACCCATCCCTAAGTCTGTTGTTTTCTGTGAGATGGGTATTACAAAAAATTTGACAATACAGACGTAGGTTCGCTTTCAGGTTCACAATTGAAACCTTCAATTAAGCTAACTAACGAACTCATTGGTATAAATTACAGGGTGAAAATCATTCGCCACTGAAACGTTCTGTTTGATATTTCGGCCAATGTTACTTTAAGGGGAGTAACAGTAGATTAAGCGTAGTCCTAAGCCTAAGCCTAAGCGTTGCAAGTATGTGTTCCTAAGCCTAAGCTTAAGCTTAAGCCTAAGCCTAAGCTTAAGCCTAAGCCTAAGCCTAAGCCTAAGCAAAAAATGTAATCTAGAATCTAAACTTACTCTTTTACAGACCCGCCAGTAACCTGGACGTCCCTTAAAGTAACATGGGCCGATATTTCAACCATGTTACCAGCAGTAGCACTAAATTCCTAAGTTCCGGACCTAATCAGCAGTTGGTAATAGGTCTTGTAACTTTCAAACCAGTGGATACTCAATACTACTGTGGCAATTTTGTGTTCAACAACTGCAACAGTTAGCGATTTTGAAAACCAGTTTACTAACTGATAATAGTTGCTATACACATTTGGGAATACGGGCCTGGATTTAGTAATATCCCGAACAAAAAACTTTTAAACTCTACCCTCTAGAACCAATCTCGGAAATCATCCAAAAACCATCAACAATTAACTTTGTTCAGTTTAAATTTTTCAAAAATTCAAATTTGACGCTCTATATCTTCTGATAATGAGTCGAATCGATATAAGAACAGACGAATCATCAAACATACGTCTGACCCTTTGCGGAAGCGGACTTGGCAGCGTTTTTGAAAAGGGGGTAAGGTGCATAAGAAATTTCGAAAAAAGTTTCGTGTTTTACCAAATGAAAAAGGTACTAAAAACCTCTTGCACAAAAATCCTGAACCAGGTTTTGAACCCTGGCCTAACCCTGGTTATGCCCTTTGTTTGCGGTCAGGTCAGTCGCAAGGTCACCTTGCTAGGGTGGGTCAAACATTTTCAAGAGGGGCATACAAAGGTTTTCAATGACTTATAAGCAAGGTTGGAAATTTTTTAGGGGTGGATAAAATTTTTCCAGGGGAAATAGCCCACTGCCCTCTACACTTCGCTTCGGGCCCGTTTGCGCGTACGAAGTATACAAATGTAATCAATTTATGGGTACAAAAATATAAAATATTATCATTTTTAAGTAAACACGATAGTGTTTCGATATATGTTTCGTTCAATAAAAAACGATGTCTTAAGTGATGATGAGGCCACGACCATAAAAAGGTGCAATACTTCACTATTGCAATACGCTACGCGATTTACACGTCTCGTTCGCAACAGTGAGGTATTGCAAAAGTTCAGGAGAAAAAATATAAAAACTCTATCAAGTATTGGCTTCGGCACATAAGAAATCCTGGTTGCCGTCGTGTCCGTAACCATGGGATACTGCCAGCTGGAAGAGATTCGCTCCCTTAGAATATTTTCAGCATGGTAAGTCATCGAAAACCTTTGTATGCCGCTTTTGAAAACGTTTAGCCACCCTAGTACCGTGAGCTGACTACAGGCGTGAATGCCCTGCCAGTGCTCCCATTCGTAAAGTATGTTTGTTGCTCAACTTTTAAGTTTCTAAATATAAATGTAGCGTATTTTGCGTTTATTTTCATCGTTGTTTTAGAACCCTTGAAATTGAATAATCCCCACCAAAAATTTCTGTGCCACGCGCGCCCGTAGCCAAGGAAGAAAGGCAGGGGAGGGCTCAACCCCTCCTGGATAAATTTTGACCCCAGCAGAAAATTTTCAACCTTGCTTGTAACTCATTGAAAATCCTTGAATTCGTCTCCTGATGCTACGGGCCTGGTGCCACGCCCAATTCAAATTTTCTGCAGGCATCTCGTACATCAGATATAGGAAGACGGTCCTAGTGATAGACGTTTGCAGGATTTTTTTCGGAAAGAAATAACTTTATTCAAAGCCTTTGTATAATTGAGCTTACCGAACGAGTATACCGTTGAGACTCTAGAATCTAACAGTTAATGTAAAAGTAAGTAAATAATTTTTTTTCGTATATCCGCAAATCGGACTGAGCCATATATAACCCCTATAACAACCTTGTATGGGCCCCTGAACGAAACATCTCGACCACAATATATTAATCACAATGGCTGCGAAAATATACATAACATTTTTGGCAGATGAGGTTTGAAAGAATAATCGAAAAGAAAACTGGACATTATTATTGTTATTATTATTAATATTATTATTATTATTAATATTATTATTATTATTATTATTATTACTATTTTTGTTGTTATTGTTGTTATTATTCACATTTTTACAGGATATACATGTGTAAAAACGAAGATTTCTCCGATGATAAATCTTGAAGGAACAGCGTTGCTCTGTCTCAGATAAGTTTGTTCGCAGACTTACATACTTTTTTCTTAGAAACACGGTATGCACAAAACATAAACGAATAAAAATTACTGTACACCGTATATTACCACCCTGCGTTGACAAAAACTAAAATTCTTTGGAATAGATTTTTTGAAGCAGATAAAACTGATAGGAACGTTTTTGAGCTCAAATGTTGAAACGAAATTTTGATGGGTTCGGGATGAAACTACACGGACAGGCCGACCACGCCTTTGATAACATTTGCCCAGAGCTAAACTTCAGATTTTTTGCATTAAAATCAAGCATACTTTTTTGTGTTTTTTTTTGGGGTGGTGTGGGGTTGTGTTGTTTTGGGGTTCCCGCTTTGGTGCGGAGGGGGATTGATTGTCAGATCTTGTTCTGTTGCCAGTACTGTATTGACCCGAATAAGAGGGGGGTAATAAGAGGGGCTCCCCAGTTTGAGTCCCAATCAATAGGAGTCTGTATCCCTAATAAGAGTGCGTAAGCGGATAGAGTCCCTAACCCTAATTAGAGTTGATAAATGTCAATTATCCCTAATTGTAGCGCATAAATGACTCCAGGACCAAATAAAATTGAGTTCGAATCATTAAGGTGTACTTAAATTTTGAAAGTACATTCCTAAGTATCCCTTTGCATGATCGCTCAAGCTATTGACGCAAGACAAATAAACGTTTAATTCAACGGATAGTTGCAGTACCGGATATATATCAGTAACGATGGGTGGCGGGGCGGAGTGTGGATTAAAAATAAATCACAGTCCGTAACCCAATAACAAGGGGGTACCCTGTGGAGAGGCCAAATAACTATCAGCCCCCTCTTATTCGGGGCACTGCAATAGTGCAGTCCAACAGGTGTTTAGAACAAAAAGAACCTTAAACTTATTTTGCAACTAAACGTGCGGTCATGTCCGTAATTCTACAAGAAACGTTTTCAGTGTAAAATTCAATCGTCTTGAACTTATTCAAGTCTTTACTGTTTTTCCTACCCCAACATCCGGTTACCCAAAAATGGCTGACTTTGAAAATTTTCGCATATTTGAGCTTCTCATGATCTTCCGTGATCATTATACACGCCCAAATTGGAATTTTTAAAAAATTCGATTTTTTTAACTTCCCAAGGTCCTCCCTCTAGGACCCAAGATTTTTTGTTACAAAGTTAGACACATTATCTCACATTTCACGTAGCTGGAATTGACGTGAATGATGGTAAACTTTCCCCAATCAGATGTTTGGCTAACCAGCTGTGGTCAAATAACTGATTTGGCGTCGTTCCAAATCGTTGGCAGCGCGCTCAATCAGTTATTTGACCATATACTAGTAAGCCAAACGTCTAATCGCGGAAAATTTAGCACCATTCAACTCAGCTCCGCAAGCTGCGTGCATTGGCATGTAATGTGCCTAGCTTTTTAACAAAAACAATATTTGGGTCTCGAGTGGAGAACCGTTGTGATCTTGAATATCTAATTTTTATAAATTCCAATTTGGGCGTGAAATGATCATTGGACGTTATGAGAAGCTTAAATATGCAACAATTTTCAAAATCCAACCATTTTTGGGTAAACGCGGGTTGACGGTAAACGTAAAAGACCCGATTATTCTGCCTCTAATCAATCGTAGTGGCCTCTCTACTGGCTATTTCTGGTTGCGTTCTAAGGCGATGGTTTGTTTTCGTTTGGGGGGGGGGTTTTTGTTGGGGGTTTTTTTGTGTTGGGGGGGGGTGGGGGCGGGCTGTCGTTGTGTGGTGGGCAAATTAATGGCCTCGTGTCGTCCGTATAGAGTTCCAACCGTACTTTAAGTAATTGTATTCATTTGAACACAAAATCCGTAAATATGGCGCTTGCGCGTTCATCAAACCATTGCGAGGTGTTGTGTAAATTTATTAAGAAACGCGTCGACAACTTTTATTGACACATCTGTGAGAAAATGTTTAATTTTTATTTTCGTTTTATTGCTGAATAAATACGCTCGAATTCATGGCTGTGTATAATCGCGACGCTTCGCGTCAATAAAGCTCCAACGATATCTTGAAACAAGATCATGATGAACTATGCCGAAAATATTAATATCAAATACACGGGACGTGCTATTGGCGATATAGAAATGCTTGTCTCAGGTTTTGTGTCATCTACAGAACTACTACCTAGCAGCAGAAAGTTGGAATCCCTTATGTGTTAATGCGGACTTTTACTTTAAGGGTTAATGCGGTTAAATTTTGTGTACTTTGTTCAGGCGACCAACATTTAGCTGTTTCACGGTTCCGGCCGGACTGTAATTTTTGTCGGAATCGTAATCAGAGTTGGCGTTGAATTTTCTTGTCGGAACCAGAGATTTAAATTTAGAATATTATATGATTTTGTTAATTTTTGGGATTGGTTTTATTTCATATTTTACACAGTTTGTACTTGGTATCAGCTTTCATCGTGGTAAACCCTAAGATTAAACGTGAAATAATTTTGATGAAAATACGTGAGTACTCGAAAATGCCGGAATTCCAGGATCGCAATGACAGTTTGTCGGAGTCGGAACACAAATTTTGTCGCAATTTCAGCCGGAAGCATAATTTCGGTGAAACTATGGCTCTTAGACTCCATCCTCTGATTTACCTTTAAACCTTAGGCTTTGGGTTTAGACAAAGGCTTTAGCTGTACCTTAGTTTGTATCTAATCTTTTGTCTAAGCCGCCACCCTAAGCCATAACCTACACCTACGCTTTAAGCTTAAGTGTGGGGGATGTGTTTAAGAGCCAAACATATTTTTCGGAGTTGTGGGCCATCACGGTGCCAGGGTTACGCTTTCCCGATGACTAAAATGTTGGTATGCAAATCAAAAAAAAACTGACCTCGTACGGTCCAGGTGTTTGTGGTACAAATGACGCAACTGCACCACGCGACGTGCGCCTCAACTCTGGTGTGGAATGATTCCCATTCGGATTCATTACGCTTGAATTAAGGTCCTTCAACTGAATCTCAGGATCGGTATAAAGGATATCGATAAGCACCTAAATACAAGAAAAAATGCTAAAATCCATGTTTGAACTATCAGGACCTATGTAGGTATAGAACAGAGCCATAACAGTAGTACAAGCATATTCCTAAGCCTAAAAGCCTGAGAATGAGCTTATAAGCTTGAGCATAAACCTAAGCAAAAATATTAGTCTAAAGCTTGAGCGTTTCAGTCTCGCAGAAAAACGTTCCGTCCCTGATTTTTACACGGGCCAAATTTAGGCGTGCTTGGTATGTCATAATACTTTGATTTACATTGTAACTTTTGTAGAAACTGTTAGAAACGCTAGCACATACTGCTAGAACGAGATTACACGTTGGCTGTCCGACTATTCAGTATTCAGAACTCAAAAACGGGGATGGTACGTACCCTCGTAAACCATTTACCGTTCTGATTACTATTTAAAATAGTAACACGTCAAGCAATACTGAACTGACTTACAGTTGGCATTTTTATATTTAGAAACAATAATATTTTTGTCAATCACCATTGTCCAAACCGGCAATTAAACCTGAAATTTGGGTCAAACCTGGGCTCGTGCCCACACGAAACCAAGAAGGCCAAACTTTACGTCTGGACAAATTTTGGCGACCCCTTGAACAATTTCGACCTTGCTCATACACCATTTAAAATCGTTGCCTGCCTCTGTGAAAATTTTTCAGTACCAGTTACACTTAGCAAGCGGACTACTCTGCCTACGGCAACTAAACCTGTTGGTCAACCATAAACGAACGCCGTAAATCAACCAAAAGCTGTGCGCGATCTTTGCCAGAAAATGGACGTTGTCGCTCGATTTGAACGGGGAGCTGGCAAAGTCTGGCAACGTACGCCATCATTCCTGTAAATTGACCAAATAACCAAATTTAAAGCAATTCGACCAAAAAAGGCTCACTGGGTGGACATTCATTTTAACCAGTTTTCATATTCTCAAATGTACATGTTTATTACAAGCTGGAAATTGGTCTTGTAGCTTTCAAACCAGAGCATGATGAGGTTTGAAATTTAGCACATTTGTGACGTTTCAGTTATCTAAATATGCTGCCAATTTCTAGATTCGCAATTGCGGGAGTTTGCTTGTTTGAATGCATATTACCAAGAGTGCATGATATCCTTTTTTATTACAAGAGTGTGCAACTTGGTGTACATTCTGTATACAAAAGACTTTACCCAGCGCACGTTGTGTTTTTCCTACTCCCCATTTATTTATAAGAGTAATCATTGCAAGTCTTGTTCATAGAGTCATCATGGACGCTTACTATAGCCAACTGGTGGTAGGTGCTATGCACATCTGACAACCCATGTATAGAACAAGGCCGGAATAGTAGTGTAAGCATATTCCTAAGCCTAAGTCTGAGCCTAAACCTAAGCAAAAAATTAGTCTAAAACTTTTAAAGTGACTCTATTATAGCCCCGGCGGAAAACGATCCGGCCCTGTTGTATACATGGGCTCATCTGAGAATACGGGCCCAGAACTAAGCTTAGCAGCGAATGCTATGAAACTAACATTTTCGCAATAAAAGAAGCAAATTCATCAATTGAACTGTTTTGATAAAGCTATTTTAATGACCACAATAGAAATCGGGTATGTTAGGGTTGCGTATACTTTTTGGACGTGCGGCGCCGACAGTCACCCGCACGGCACCGTCCGGCGTCGTCCGTCACCCGTACAGCACCGTCAGTCACCGTGCGGTATCGTACGCCAATAACTCACGTACGATATCTATAACGCATTGTTACGGACGGCGCCGTACGGGTGACAGACGGTGACAGACGGCGCCGTACGGGTAACAGACGGGACAGACGGCGCCTTACGGGTAACAGACGGTGACAGACGGCGCCGTACGGGTAACAGACGGTGACAGACGGCGCCGTACGGGTAACAGACGGTGACAGACGGCGCCGTACGGGTAACAGACGGTGACCGACGGCGCCGTACGGGTAGGGGGGGGGGGGACAGACGGTGACAAACGGCGCCGTACGGGTAACAGACGGTGACAGACGGCGCCGTACGGGTAACAGACGGTGACAGACGGCGCCGTACGGGTAACAGACGGTGACAGACGGCGCCGTACGGGTAACAGACGGTGACAGACGGCGCCGTACGGGTAACAGACGGTGACAGACGGCGCCGTACGGGTAACAGACGGTGACAGACGGCGCCGTACGGGTAACAGACGGTGACAGACGGCGCCGTACGGGTGACGCACGGTGACACACGGCGCCGGACGTCAAGTATAGCGCAACCATTATATTTGCATTGAATATAATAATTGAAGCAAAGATGAACGGGAATAACAAATGAAAACATACAATAACATCGTGAACTAAAAACATACCCAAATGTTCAGTTTCGGCTTCTGCAATTTCTTGGCTTGTTACAATTGGATCAACGCCCAGTCCGCGTGCGGCTGTGATAGCTAAAATTGACCAAATTTAAATTCAGTTTCAAGCGTTGTTCACACGTGCAAATTTTTGCCGCGAAAACGTGCAGCTACAACCTGGTCGAAATACTTGCAGATGAATGTATTTGCAAAGAAACATTAATGATTTCATTCTGAACCTTGACATGAATTTATACCAGTAATTTTTCCGAGTGTATAAGCAGTGTTTTTTCTCACGTAGCGATTAATTTTGAAACATGTAAACAGCAAACTAGGCTGTAGTTTTGAATTAAAAGCAATCGGTACAAGATCTAACAATACCTTGTAAAAGGTGATAGAATAATTTCAAAGAAACTACCCTCAAACGCACACAAGGGTTTTCGATGACCTACAAGCAAGGTTAAAAATGTTCTAAGGGGACAAAATTTTTGCATGGGGTGCTCATCCCCTCTGGCCCCCTGCGGCTACGGGCTCCGATTCGTTTGCTTTTGCAAATGAAATGTGGGAAATAAATGGTGGGGGTCAAAACGACGTTTTTGGACAAGTGGGAGTCCTGGGCCAATTGACGCTTTATTCCTTCGGTTTCCACCTCCTCTGCCCTCGAATATACAACTTCCAATTCGCAGCAGCATTCGTTGGTGTTTCGTATTCCTGAACGATTCATTTTTCTCATAACAAATTGTGTTCCCAGAATCAACACAGCCAGTCACTACGTCACCGACCCGTATTCTTAAATGTACGCACCACCAATCACATGTTGGCGATAGCTCTACCAGTCGTTGAACCAAAGAATGGCGAGATTTCAAAATTTAGTACATTTTTCGCGTTTCGTTTACCATTCTTTGTACTAATTTTGACGACTGCAATTCATGGAATTCGTCAGTTTGACAACCTATCGCTAACTGGTAATAGGCGCTATACGCATTTGTGAATACGGGCCTACAATTTAAAAATTACACCAAAATTCACCTGAATTAATATTTTTAACCCATTGCGATCGGTCCCGACGGATATTTGGCCAACCGGGTACGTTGCCACCCAACTGATACACAAGATTCGAAAGCAGATAACCATCATTCCAATCCGTCTGAAACAAACGTCCGGTTTTAGCCTTTATACTAAAAAGAAACCCGAATAACTCAGCCTCAGCTACTCTTTTAAAGTTAAGCTCCCATCCCTAGAAACGGTATAACCTCGGTTGAAAGGCATCTCAAATCCCTATACTACCTGTTCGGAAACTACTTCAGCAATTGTAGCATGTTGAACTGGCTACTGGTAGGTTGGTGTGGTTCAATGACAAATAGACTTTGAGTTTAGATTGAGATAAAGCTGGGATACTTAATAAAGGTCTCCAGCCAAGGAAAACGCAGATATGGCTCTTAGGCTCGATTAGTAATTCTGTAATTCTTTCGGTTTCAAATTAAAGTATTTGTCACCTTTCAATAATTCTTCGTTACTTTATTGTTGTCTTCAGCACTGTCAAATATTCCAACGAAAAGCGAACGCTTGTGTTCATTCTTACAAGATCCACTTTACAAATCCAAACGCATTTTATATCTTACAGATATACCATTTTACTGCTCAACTGCAATAGAGTAATGTTAAGCTTTATACCATTTTTTGGTTTAGGCATAGCCCATAGGAATATGCTTACACTACTGTTACAACCTTCAGCCATCGTTAACTCAAACCCTAAACAACAATGCGTCAACTTACAGTGAAATTTTTGACTTGTGCGTTCGCAAGGACAGCTCGCAGCCTTTCGAGCGTGGCTTGAAATCCAGGACTATTTTGTCGAACAAAATACGATAAATACGTCATACATGATAGTTCGTCAATACTTGGTGACGTCATATTTTCAGGTGATAGAATCATTGGGATACCGAAAGCGCTTTGAGCGATCCGCATTGCGTTGTCACAATTCTCGATGCTAAAAATAGAAAGAAGTTTGAAGTCAATTAAAAGTGAATGAAGCTATGGTGAAAAGTACGTTAGGTTTTCGACACCGCCCTTGGGCGGTGACTTTGTTTTTGCTTGCGGCAATATTCAAAGAAACATGTGTTATGAATAGCGAAAAACATTTTGTACCTCTGCTATGATTAGTAAATTATAGACTACGATTTTTCACAAGCATACACCAAAGATAACCTGGATATCCGGTTCCGGTTTGATATCTTCAAAACACCGCTATCAGTATTTATTTACGGTATTTCGGTGTAATTGCAGCTAATTTATATGGTACATGTGAACACAAATCGCTCGAATTTATTGCACCTGCATTTTGATTGGACAATCTCAATCCTTGCTATGACTGCAATAACAATTTTTCTGACTGGGAGTTTTCGCAAAATTAATATTTAATTAAATTCAAACACCAAACTTGCTTGATATTTTGCCTATCTGCTGTAAGGCCGACTAAACCATTTATCAACCCTGCAGTAAAAATTGAGGAAGTTAAAAGCGTTTTGAAGTCAAGAAATTTCTGGCAAAGCCTCTTTCAATGGTTAATGTTAACACCAGCTGAAACTTACTCCTGTAAGTTTATTCGAAAATTAATTTGCAGCTTTTGCAACTGCAATTTATTCATGATAAATAAAGAATTAATCCTTACCTATGGATACTTATGCGGACCGGGAGTAATTTATCATGATTGGCTGGACTGATAACCTATAGCTAACAGACTGACAAAGGATGTTTTGCCATATACTTGCAGTTTCAACTAAATATACGTGGAAGTTGCAGTTGCAAATTCTCGCTGCAAGAAATTGTTTGTGTGTGTGAAAACGCTCAGAAATTCAAATACATTAGCGAAAATTACAAATTACCCATTTGCTGGACTCAACCGGTTCCACGTTGGAAATAAACCTGGTCGACAATAATCAACGACACCACTGAAATCATAAATAGTGAAAATAAAAGATACAAATATTTTACTTGATTGTAGTGATCCGAATAAGACGGGGCACTGATATTTATTTGGCCTCTCCAGAGGGTACCCGCTGTTATTCGGTCACGGGCTGTTAGTTATTTTTAACCCGCCTTCCGCTACCCTTCGTTATTAATGATATATATCCGGTATTGCAACTATCGGTTGAATTAAACGTTTTTGTCTTGTGTCAATAGCTTGAGCGATAATACAAGGTTATACTTAGGAATGCACTGTCAAAACTTAAGTACGCTTTAAAGCTTCAAACTTGACTATATTTGGTCCTGGAGTCATTTATGCGCTACAATTGTTAATAATTGATATTTATGGACTCTAATTAGGGTTAGGGACACTACCCGTATACGGACTCTTATTACGGAAGCGGACTCCTATTGATTTGGGCACAAAATAAGAACAACCTCCTTTCGGGTTACTACAGTACATATATAATTCATAAATAGCTGCAATTTCGATCTCCTTTAAACCTCACTTACGACATTAATAGAGCTGGTACGAAGTCGAACATCAGACCAATTTTTTAAATTATACATAAAAATATTTCCCATAAGCTACGCAGAACTTTTCAATATTTTGCCAAAACTCATAATTTTAAGCCTAAATATGTAATATTAGTCAACTTATTAATGCAGTCTAGCTGTAAAGTGAATGCCTTCGCTCATAAGCCTGAGCTCTGAATTAGGTCTTTCAGAACTCAGAATTTTGAACTGGTTAACTCATACTGCGTTAATTAATCAACTCACCCGGAATTAAATAAGCTCAGAGTGCGCTAATATTTAGTGCAATTAACTCAGATATGACCAAAATAACTGATTCTCTCTCTCTGAGTTTATCAATCAACTCACTGAAATTTACAGGGTATAGTCGCACTGAATCACAACCACTCAACTGAGGTAAGCAATAAATACGTTTGGTATGATAATGAATTAATGCGGCTACGGTCATATTTTAAGAGCTTGTTGTAAGCGGACTGTTACAAGTATTTGAGAGAATGCTGAAAACTACAGATTCAGGGTAATATTACATTTACTTATTTGCATTTTAAAAATAAACTAAATAATATATTACATTGACTTGAAACTAAACACTAACCTTAATGCGATGCCATCGTTCCAGTCTGATGTGAAATTTTTAATGCTTAAAGTCGGCAGGATTGCCTAAAATGTAAAATAGACGAAACAATAAATTAAAACAAAGAAATTATCAAACGAGATATATGAAAAAATTGGCCCATGTAAAATACAGCGGCCTGCCTACTAAGCCTAAGCTTAAGTTTCTAAGTCTTCCAGGGTGGCGGTGTCTCATTTGGCCGGCCCTTTGACTTAGATCATGAACCTATTGCGTCTTAATGCCAAAACTTCCGATATTTGCTCATGTGAAATACAGAAATAGTATATGACGTTTGTGCTGATGCCAGTTTTCCCTCATTTTATTGAGGCGACGTAGCATAAACAATAATAAAATATCATGTAAAATACCAAATCACACAGTACGAAACATTTTCACATTTTAAGCTAATGCTTTACTCTCTGATTAAGAAAATGTTAGCTAAAAGCCAGGACTCCGACCCGTGTTATAAAACATGGATATCACCTATCATTAGTTGGCGATAGGTCTTGTAACTTTCGACCCAGTAAAATGCTGAGTCTCGAAATTCAGCTTATGTTTCGCATTTGATTTGCTGTACCAATTTTGAGCTCAATAACTGCGATAGTGAGTTTGAACATTACTAACTGATGATAGTTGCTATACACATTTGAGAATATGGGCGTCAGATTGAGCGGTTTAAAGCGTTTTAACGCCTAAGCCAGTGTGAATATCGTGTAAAAGAGCCGAACTGATAAATCTTTCGCCAGTTCATACCTGAAACCATGCGAGCATTAACTTCCGTGGAGGTATTCGTGTTTTGCCACCGATTTGATATCGTAGGATCAAACACCAAATCATACCAAGGATCAACTTCGAATTGCCTTCCGAAATATCATGCGGTCCTGAAAGAGCAAAAAGTTTATAGTTATTCAAAAAGTTCCATCTGCCAACAGACCTCAAAACCGCAAACGCTGCGCAACATTTGTTCTTCGCTGAGTCCTATTTGGTGTTTTAGCCAATAGCAAAGGTAATTGGTTGATTTCTGAACTGGTTTCGTTTAACGATTAATTCATTTTTTATGTAATATTTTTGGCTTGGATTATCATTACATTTAAGTCTTGAGATTCGTGATAATAGGTTAGCATACATGGCTATGTGGGTTATGTTTTTAGTTCCCCCTCAAAAGAACTGAAATGTGGTGGAATACATTTTTCTGTTGATTTTCTGTTGTCAATTTATAGGCGACCTTCTAAAATGAAACATCTCAGTACGTTAGCTTGGAATCTACGGCAATTCGTCGCTAGACGTCTTGTCTCGCGTAACAGTGGCATAAACGCTGCGAATAAATCTAAGCATAATCCAAAGCGTTATTCTAAGCCTATTAGTCTAAGCAGTGGCGGATCCAGGATTTCAAAATGGGGGGGGGCAAAATTTCACAGGTAATAAACTAATTTTTTCACCCACACACAAACCACGAACTATTGCCATAAAACTGCTATATAATTTTTGTCGAGATGCTGTTGGAGGGGCCACGGCCGGGGTGGCCCCCCCATGGATCCGCCATTGAGTCTAAGCATAATTGTAGAGTCGATAAATTTCCGGCGATTACAATGCGTTTTTCGACGGACGAGTTATCGGGAGACGAATTGTCGTCATACCGTGGTCCAATCCGAGTAACAAAGCAGGATGAGATGCTGCCGCCCACCAATCCCCCCACCAAACGGCTCTCATACTACATCGCCACAATCACAGCGTGAGAACTCAATCAAAAAATTTACTTGTGGGTGAAAATTTTCTCTCACAGGGAGACTACAAAAAGTGTGGGTAAAGGACGGTCAGGTCGACTCAGCTTCTCTAAAAGACTTAGCCTTCCTAACGACAATTACAGGTAACCTTTCGAAATAGCCGCAGGCCCAGCTTTTTGGCTGCTACGCATCGCACGCCACCCGTGTAATTTTTACAAATGAGTCCGTTTGTTAGCTTGATTGAAGCTTTCATACGTGAATCAGAAAGAGAACCTGTATCCGTATTGTCAAATTTTTTGTAATACCCATCTCACAGAAAACAACAGACTTAGGGTTGGGATATATTAGCGGTGAATGAACCGCAGGGCGCCGCCAAGAGTGACGGCACGCCACTAAATCGATTTTGCCTATATTTTTGTTAGCAACGCATAACGGTGTGCGGCGGCTAGCGGCCGACTCCGGCACAATTAAGACTAGCGCAACCACCAACATTGACGGCCGCTTGCAAACTACACAACTCCAAGCTTCCCTTAAAAACAATCAGTAAACTAACCGATATTAACCAGTTTAACGCCGTCTTCTTGCATTGCTTCCAGTCCCAGTTCAATATTTGCAAGCCGTTGAACATCCAACACTGAATGATAGTAAACTTTGCCAGTACATTTTCGAGATTGAAGAATTTCAATTAAACTAATCAAATTGACTCCGTCTGCGAAATCGTTACTCAACGAATCGATTGCCATGTTTTGTTTACCCAGCTGCTCGTTAACCCAATTGGTGAACGTGGCTTCCTGAAATTAACACAAATCCTTAAAATTAATACAGTGATGCTAAATATAGAGCGTTATTCATAAAAATATTACGCAGGATACGATGATGTGTAGGGCCAGTATTCTCAAAATGTTTATAGCACCTATCATCAGTTGGTAATCAAGTCTTGGAGCGTTTGAGTAAGTGAATGGTGAGGTTCGAAATTCAGCGAAGTTGTTTTTGCCATTTGATTCGTTCTAGTTTTTTTGCCTAAGTTGAGATCCGCTAGCTTTCGGTTTAGCAGAATTGGATACCAAAAGAAACGATTGAGGCGTATATTTCTTGTGAGATTATATTTTCCGAAGCTGAAATCCTACTTGAGGCTTACGCTTATGTTTGGGAAAAGGCCAACCTAAGCCTAAGCCTATATCTCTACCTTAGCATTTACCTAAACATAAGGTTTAACTTAACCTTAAAACACAGAGAAAGCGCAACAAAGCATAGGGGGTTCAGGGATCGTAGCCAGCATCAGCTCACCTTGCTAGGAAGGCTAAAAAAATTTAGAAGGGGCATTCAAGGGTTTTCAATGAGTTATAAACAGGGATGAAAATTTTCTGGGGGGGGTAAAACTTTTCCAGCGGGGACCGAGCCCCCTGTCACCCCACTTGGCTACGAGCTCGGGGGGATCCTCAGACAGCTTCAATCATCCCATTGATATTATGGTTTCAGTCCGTTTTACGGTTGTCTTACCTGAATTTGAACCCATTTCTGTGGATGCGATCCGATTCCAGCATAACTATGCGCAGCTCGTCCGTCACCAGATAACGCTTGATGTGAATATACCACCGGCATAGTTTTTTTTACTGGAATATCCGAGATTATAAATTTGATTTCAATTTGAAAAAAAACTAAAGTCAAAAATAATATTTAAAAATTTGCTATTTCAACCGCATACCAAACGGAAAAATAAAGACGATCGCAAACTGATACACGACTTCACCAGAAAAATAGGAAGTAATAGTTTTTTACTCTACATTGTACGGTTCGCCCAATTCTGCGATAACTGGTGAATCATTAAACATTAATACTTTTTAAAATATATATATTCACAATAACAATGTAATGGCTAAAACCAAGACTGGATAATGACAAGAGTGTGCTACTCTTGGGGTCCCCGTTTGGTACAAAATGTACCGCCGGGCGTTGCGATTTTGGCACACCCCCTCTGGTTTAGAGGGGATCGCTATCACATGAATGCCTTTAAAGTAACCTAACCTATGACGGGAGCATGTATGACGCCTCATGCATAAAGTGTCATGGTTCGCGCTGGTTAGACCCATTCTAAATAAATGGGGGTAGGGCAAAAACGCAACGCGCGCCGGGTACATTGGTTTGTATACAGAATGTGCCCAGTGGCACCCTCTTGTTAAGTAGCGATTATCCAGTGTTGGTAAAACTAAAAGATTATATTTTAGGATTATTCTAAGCTATACTTCCGGAAAAGAAATATTAAGGTTACTCAGCACTCTTAGTTATAATATATATGTGTATAAATATTATATATATACATATATATAATTTATATATATAATATATAATATATATAAAGGTCTTCAAGCTGCTCTGAAGGGATATAATATTTTTTGGAAGTTGTTAATAAAACTGAAATTTCCTTGCTAATTTGCGCATTGTTTCAGCTATTTTTCTCATTAATAATTTGATCTAAAAGCAAAAAAGGTCGATTACAAATTAATTCACAGCAACACAGAAAATCAGATATACCATGTTCATTTTTAGACAATAGTGTTGAAAATATTGCAACCACTTTGCCTTGTATAGATACATCTTGAAGAGACTTCGTTTAACTCAACCACAAAACCTTCTTCGCATTATTGACACAACTTGGATATTTTTGAATAATTTCAAAGCTAATGTTGACCAAAGTTATTTGCTTCTGCGCAAACTTCTGCATAGTGCTATGATAGATTTTGTTTTATTGCTAACTAATATTTCATTTTTGCAAACTGCAGTATATTAAAGCTTTCTGCATGAATGAGTGCAATTGCGAAACGCCGGTAATTTCAGCTTTATTACAAGTAAACACTGTAGCAAATATATATATATATATATATATATATATATATATATATATATATATATATATATATATATATATATATATATATATATGTATATATGTATATATGTATGCGTGTGTATATATATATGTATATATGTATGCGTGTGTATCTGTGTGTATTCATGGCTCCAACGGAATTCTGATTCCGGCTAAACTGCAGATTAAATTTGGGTCCCGATTCCGACTGGCGACTGTTCTGATGCCGGAATTGAGATTTTGCGATTATGAATTTTTAAGATGATTGAACTTAATAGATTTTGCCTGTTGTTTCGCTCGCTTGCGCTTAATCTGGATGTGTTTTCTTAGTAAGTATTCTCACTTGTTACTTAAAGAAGCATCTCGCATAGAAAATTATATCGTTGATTATCAAAATGTGATTGCAATTCAAAACTAATGTTTACCTTTAACGAATAACAAAATGTAAACTATAAATACTATTTCATCGCGGCGATGATGTCAGCCCCAGAAATTTTAAAATATAGCTCGATATTTGGTTCGACAGTATCTTTACTGTAGTGACAAATATTCATTTTGAGAGTTTTCTACTGATTTATAACTACAATCCCAAGATAATAAAAATTGCCATTGAATAAAATTGGTTAATTTTAAAAAATCTGGTTTCTGTTATTTATGGCTTAATAAAACTTTATATTTAAAGTTTCGAACTGCGAAAACTGCTTAACTGCTTGTCAAATAAGCTGATCTAGTGCTTTGACAATAAATTGGCAACACTTCATTAATATCATAATTTTGCAGCGTTCAGTAGATCGCTACGTTTCAATAGAAGTACTAAAACTTTAATTCCGGTTCCGACAAAATTTTAATTTCCGTTGAAACGCGGTCCGTGTATAGAAGAGAAACCAAACTAAGCCTGAAACTAAACGTAAACCTAAGCCTAAGACTAGGCGAAAGCTAATGGTTTTGTTTGGTACATGCTGGTATTAAAGTATTGCATATCGTGTGTACAAAACCAGAGTGCATGTGTTGATAGGCTCATGTATAGATCAAGTTTGCACCGTTCTTTCGTGGATTGCAATCAAGTTAGTTTAAGCTTTAGAATCTTTTTTTGGTTAGACAGGTTGAGGCTTAGGTATAGGCGGCTTATCCTTACACTTCGTCTGAGCTTTAGGACTTAGGTTTAGGAATATGCATATACTACTAGTACGATCCTGTTTTTAATATCGGCTGGAAAATATCACTAGTTGTACCTATTAAATTTAAACTACTAAGATTTAAAAATGAAAAATTAATTAAACAAGACAAATGTAGGGCACCGCGAGCGCATAAGCAGCTTCATTAGTCGGCACTAAGTACAAATTTCGGGTCGTTTCGGCTAGCCCCCAGCCAGCGGCACCCAGCAGCTATAGCAGCGCAATCTTAACTCTTACATGTCCTTCTGTTCGTGCACCGAACCGAGTTGGCAAAAATATTAACAAAGTATTTGTGGTACAGTTACGGTATACCGAAAAGATTTCAACGCCCAATGCTGCACAGCCAATCGCTGATCCAGAAATTTTTAAAAATGCTGATTGAGCGAGATATAATAGAAAAACTCGTGTCTGTAAAGCCAAACTTGATATTAGTGCTATTAAACCTTAATACAAAATATAGGTTTCAATTGCTGTTAGGCGAATTAGGCCGAGGCGCTGTCTTTGAATCCGCCAGTGTGTACAGCAATCGCTTTGTCGAATAAAGCTGTAATCATATAGATGACTATTTAATTTGATGGAAGTCTTAAAATTTAAGCTTTAGTTTATACATAAGCAGTTAATTTTACAATTAGAGTATGTAATATCCAAAGCACAGAATATACTTCGACATTTGAACAATAAATTGCTGATTTAAGGATTAACAGTGTCGCGTTGGTTATTTAGCAATGATATATGTACAATGCAACTGCAATAAACACAAATTTAAGCAAGAAAAATTTGAAAACTGAAAAATTTAAAATTAGACAGTCATTAAACAGTGGCGGCTGCGTGATGTCTTCAATAATGAAATACGGAAGACTGTAAACTCCGATGAATTGATTAATCAACGAAGAGAGCGAATTAGTTATTTCTGGTTAATTCTGCGTTAATAACAGTAAAACAAGGCGCAACCGCAATTTCGATTCCGATTCTAATTCCGATTCAAAACGAGTTCCGCAGAAACGGAATTTTTAAATTCTAATTTTAAATCCTACTACGTTGCAAAAAATTCTGTATTCCAAAAATCATCGCAAATTTGTTAATGCGACGTTTTTAATAATTGTTGCAAGCCACCAGACACCCTATGATTTTTTTGATTTTTTTAGAATAAAAATTTTATTTATTATTTCTATAATTTTATTAATTTTAAATAATAGAACCCTAAATCAACATGTACTTGTCAATACCAATTATCTGAACGGTCACAAAATTTCTAGTTCCGATTCCGATTACAATTCCGGTGTAAATTTGCTGTTCCGATTCCGGTTTGATCCAGTTCCGCTTTGCACCCTGCAGTAAACGTTACCTCGCTTATGAGCTGATTTAATTACGGGTTGGTTGATTAATTAACTCCGGATGACTTCAATCAATTTAGCATTCTTGATTCTGGAAGACGTAATTCAGAAGTTTGGTGTTTCAGGAACTTCAAATTCTGAGTTGATTCAATCAGGAGTGGATGGTGTATACTGTCATTAGAGTGTGCAACTGGATACATTCTGTGTACAAACGAATATTAAGGTACGCATTGCATTTTTACCTTACCCACCTCATTTAAATGGGTGTTGAAACCTTGAAAGCAGGCAAATACTGTCGCGATACACAGTGCAAACATTGTGTGATTGTATTTTTGATTTAGATTTAGCTGAGTTCAGTGTGCAGTTCAAAACCCTCAAATAAAAAGAAGGGTATGGTGAAAACGCAACGCACGGTGGTACCTTTTATGCCACGCGTATTTTTGGAAGTTGCACACTCTTATCGTCGACTCTTGAGTCAACTAATCCCGAGTTAATTAAACAACTCACTCGGAATTAAATCAGCTCAGAGTTGAGTTAAGATAACTGAACAGACAGAGTGACTTCCTGAACATAAATGTGAAATAGGCGCTCGTGAAAACAAGTGGAGAAACTGTCCATACATTAAATATATAATATTAACCCCGGCTATATAGTGGCAATCAAATTTCAATTAAAATGCAGAAATTAAAATGTTTACCGGAACCAAAACATCATTTAGGGTAGATACGTGTGGTTATAAAAATTTTAAGACAATTCTGAACTTTAACAGTTTGGTCAAGGCCAATTAGTAATTGCGCTGAATAGCAGATTGGCTTACGACATATATTTCACTGTTCAACAAATCGATAGCAAGAACAGCTTAAATTTTTCTCAAATCCTAAAATCACATACAAATCTCAGCAATGCGCGCAGATGCTTATATAACGTATAGCGTTTAACTGCGACGGCCGGGCCACCAAACAGAGTACATATCGTCTTGCAGAAAAATGTGTCTAGAACATCCTACCTTCATCTAATGCGTGGACCAGTAAACTTGCAGAATGCAAAATTGCATTGCGCTGCAGTTTAGATGCAGCTAAAATATATTGCAATATGCATTCACTCGCATCTTTCAGCATATTTATATTCCGCAAACGGATTTAGCAGTTTTTGCTTGAAAATCTCCAAAAATAAAATAGCAACAAGTTTGTTGCCGTATGTTTAAATGGGCGAAAAGTTTTTGTAAGCTAAATGCTTACAGTTGTGCGGAGAAATAAATAAATAAATAAATAAATAAATAAATAAACAAACAAACAAACAACAATAATTTGAAGCTTAGGAATTTGTCTAAGACGTCGTCATAGTATTAATGATGTCAAAACTAGACTATCTTCACATTCCTAAAGTATAATATGCAAGATCAATTTAGCTAATCGTAGCTCTTCTAGGAGTTTAAGCGTAAAAACTGCTGAATAGTTTTGCTTCCAGCTACCTTGTATTCAGGCCCGAAGCCAGGTCAACATGCTAGTTGGGGCTGATTCGAAATATATTTTACGAGAGGCATGCGACGAGTAGAAACAACAGTTTGCTGCGGGGACCCAAAATTTTTAGGGGCGGACTGAGTGCCATAGACCTTCCATTTGCGTACGGGCATACTTTCATTTGAACGACTAAGAAAAGGTTCATATTTAACAAACGTTAAAATATACAACTTTCAAATTCTAAACGTATTTAACATTTTCTTGCCCGCTACGATTGACCACAAATCAGATTATATTTCTTTTATAAAACAAACTACTGGTTCCGCCCCTTTTTGCGATTTGCAATAATGCACAGGGCAAACGTTAAGATAGTCGGCTGGCACCAAACAGGTCCGAGGGGGCCCCCACTAACAGTTCCACAGCTCTATAACTTAGTGGTCCGCGAAAAAAATTTAGTTTGCCAAGGTGAAGCTCCCAAGGGTCGCCCCCAATGGGTGGGCTTGGGAGCACGTCTACCGGCACTGGTAAGGTATATCAAACCCGAAGCTAAAATGAAAGATTCAATCAAACATTTGGGCCAATGTAGAGAACAGGGGCGGAACAGTATTATAAGCATATTCCTAAAACCTAAGCCTAAGCCTAAGCAATTCAGAAAATTAGGTTAAACCTTAAGCTTACTCTATTCTACTCCCACAGAAAAAGGTTCCGCCCCTGATCTTTACATGGGCCAACATTTGTAACGCAAACGTTGAACACTTTTAGAAGACTCAGACACAAAACACGTCCTCGAGACTAAGAGTTCTGTTCACACGTTGAAATTTTCTTTTGTGCTCTATTTTCAGTTTGAAAACTCAAATAGAAACCGTGTTGCATTTAAAACTTAAACTTTCAATTTGCAAACAACTCAACTGTTCGTGAACATAATAAACAAGGGCCGGATCCAAAGTTAACGTAAGCTTTTTGGGGGTATAAAGGACGAGAAATTCGGCCTACAATTTCGATGGACCCATTTTTTAATCATTTTCTTCGCTCGACTGTAAGGTAATGCTTGGAGTAGCAAAATGTACAGAACAGCACTGTAATAATAGTATAAGCATATTCCTAAGCCTAAGCTAAACAAAAAATGCTCAAAAGCATACGCTTTACTCTATTGAAGTCCTGAGGAAAAACGGTCTACCCTTGATCTTTACATGGGTACTGGAGGGTAGGAAAAAGTGGATTTGGTAAGATTTTCTAAATATTACTCGGGACCAGCGCATTAAATTTTAACCATATAGTCTTTTTCTCTCACAAAAAATCAAATTTTTAAAAAAATTCAAATTTGGCAACGAATAAACTGAGAATACTGTGACTGGCGCATTCAAAAGGGTCACAAGATATTGCTCCCGAAAGGTGCAGGGCCGGATCGTTTTCCGGAGGGGCTATAATAGAGTCAGTTTAAGCTTTAGAATAATTTTTTGCTTAGGCTTAGGCTTAGGCTTAGGCTTAGGATTACGCTCATCTATACACTTAGGCTTAGGCTTAGGCTTAAGAATATGCTTATACTATTGTTCCGGCCCTGTTGTATACATGGGTCCTTGTCATCCAGCGCCGTCCGTCACCCGTTCAGCGTCGTCGGTCACCATGTGTGACCCGCACGATTCCCTCCAATACCGCGCATCACGGTGCGGTATCGTACGAGAATTACTCACGTACGATACGAACGAGTGACGGACAGCGGTGTACGAGTGACGCATAGTCAGGGACGGCGCTGAGCGTCAACAAAAGTATACCGTGCACTAAAATTGCGTTTCACTTCTAGCTTGTTTCGCTCGCAACGTTTTTCATTGGACCGTTTTGCGTTCACCACGATGGTCGAAGTTAGAATTCTGGTTTTGGGGGGCACACATCCATAAAATTTGTAGTAACATGAGGGTGGCGTTACACTTACCATGCGGTACGGTCCGTCAGTGTCCGTCACCGTGAAGCAGCGTGTATCGTCGCGCGGCGTCGAATGCCAATTCGCGTACGACGTGCGCGGTGTCACACGATGCCGGACGGTAACGGATCACATTTGTCTAAAAGTGAAACGCCAACCAGAAAAGTAAACAACCAGTCACACGAACTCTCCTGCCCTGGCGTTCATTCACGACAGCCACCATACAATTTAGCCCAGCCAAATGATATCTGTCCATGTCTGTATTGGGTGCCCATGTTACTTTTAGGGTCGTCCCGGTTCCGTTGGGTCTATAAAAGAGTAGGCTTTCATTTTAGGCTACATTTTTTTTGCTTAGTCTTAGGCGTTGATTTAGGTTTGGACTCAGAATACGCTTTGCAAAGCTTAGGCTTAGGCTTAGGTTTAGGTTTGGACTCAGAATACGCTTTGCAAAGCTTAGGCTTAGGCTTAGGTTTAGGTTTGGACTCAGAATACGCTTTGCAAAGCTTAGGCTTAGGCTTAGGTTTAGGTTTGGACTCAGAATACGCTTTGCAAAGCTTAGGCTTAGGCTTAGGTTTGGACTCAGAATACGCTTTGCAAAGCTTAGGCTTAGGCTTAGGAATACGTTTAATCTACTGTTACGGCTCTAAAAGTAACATTGGCCTTAGTAGCCCATGTCTACATTTCGCTTTAAAGTTCGTTGTTTATACCAATATAGCTTCAGATATAGTAAAAAACTGCGAACAAAGTGAGCGATGTTAGCCAGTCGCATGTTTACGAGTAACCCAAAGAGCAAATTCTTCCAGGTGCCTATCTGCAAAAAGTATTTGAAAATTTTTTTCAGCCATTGAGGACGGCAAATCTCGGCTCCCCTGGTTACATACGTTCCCACTGAATACCGCTTACAGCCACGCCATGAGCCTCAATTTACGCTGTGTCAGTCTAGGTAGGAACCGGGACTTCAGACCTTTCAACTAAGCAGCTGGAAAAGCGAGCCTCCAGAACAGGGATCGAAATCTCAGCCTACAGATCCTTAAGCGAACACTCTACCACTGCGCCACCTAGCCCGCCTCTCCAACTGTATTTTTCGTCGACCATATTTGTCGACCGTATGCTGCCAGCTAGCATACAACACAATGTGCATTGCATTTATTGCATATGCACTGGGACAAGCATGTCTCACCTGCTTACATACTGCTGCGAACCAAAAAAGCGAGCGTTTTCCATATAAAAATGAGAATTATTCGCCCAAAAAACAACTGTTACAGTATAAAATATTAACATAAATTAACAATTAATTTTCTACACCACCTATAATTTTAAAATAACGCTTTCAAACTGTTTGAACTCGGTCAATCGGCGTACCTGAAGCTTTTTGATTTCTATTACGTCGAGTTCTATTTTAGTTTAGTTTTTAAAAAAAAAAAAACGATATTATAAACTGTATAAAACTGATGTTGTTGGTCGCTATCCAGAGCTCTCAAATTTAGATTTACTGAATACACAATAAATATCATACATATTAACGATTTTACTGTTCACAACACAACTTTGCGTTCAACATTTGCTGTCAATTGTAAGTTTAATATAAAACAGTGAACTCTCGCAATAATGAAGCTTATAGCTTTTATAAATGTATATTATTAATAAACATATAAATAGATAAATACATATACAAGTATATCGGCATATATATACATAGAACACTATATTATTAATTTTTCAGGGTCTCAACAGGAACTAAATTTTGCCGGAACAGGAACAGGAAGCGAATTTTTGCAGGAATTACCGGTTGAACGCTGATATATATTGGTATATATAAATATATATTTATGAATTATAATACTTTATATACATATGTACAGGTATGTTCTGATGATTTTTAGTTCACAATTTTGGTTAAAGACGCAAACATTTTCCATTCGAAATCGATTCGTGTTTTGTGAAAATGTTTGCAGATGAACAACGTTTTTGATAATTTCAGATTTTATAAAACTGTTCAAATTCTTGGATCGCTAGGCAGCTTAGGCAATCTGTTTTACGCCTCCGCTAAAATCAGCTGAGTGATTTGTAAACACCAACCTGTTATTCAGACCTGTTACAAATTCGCGTATAACCGAAGTGGCCAATGTATAGAACAGAACCGGAACAGTAGTATAATCATATTCCTAAACCTAAACCGAAGCCTAAGCGTAAACGATGAGCCTATTCGTAAGCCTCAGTGTAAGCTTAAGCCTAAGCCTAAGCAAAAAAGTTAGGCTAAGGCTTAAACTGGCTCTATTACAGCCCCAACTGAAAACGATCCGGCCCTGTTCTATACATGGGCCAGCGAAGTTGTTGATTTTGATCGAACAGTGCAAGTAGTTTTGCCTTGGAAAAAACAGCAGAGCTGCAGCTGGATTGGAATCAAATTCAATTTTCTCGTAATTCAAATATTTTGTTGCAATTGAAATAGAAACCGGAACTGGTATTTCAATTTTAGTTTTGCTTAGTTGTTTTTCTAACATTTCTAAAAAATAAATTTTCGTATGTTTATAAATGACTTTGAATGCAAGCATGCCAGGCTCGTAGCCAGTTCACCTTGCTAGGGGGGCTAAAAAATTTTCAGGAAGGGCATTTAAAGGTTTTCAATGACTTTCAAGCAAGGTTGAAAATTTCGGGGGGCAAGCAAAAATTTTCCAGGGAGGGGCTGAGCCCCTGGGCTCTCCCTTTGCTGCGGGTTTTCGAAACAGGCCATAATAGCACTATCATATTAGCACAAATAATTTTCTGACAGGAAGCCTGTATTAAACCAGCCATTATATTTCTGCAGGGAAACTGTTTGATGGCGGCGAGGCAGCCGTTGTGCGCTAATATGTTGCCAACCACTACCAACCCTTGGAACAGCAATCAAAAAACATCAATTTGTATAAGACTTAGTACTAAAATTACGTTTGGCGAACATTTTTCTCCGTTATAAACGGAACGCCGCCGTCAAAAATGTCTAATCGGCCAATTAATTTCGACGCAACAATAGAATTCTCGATCGCAGTCAGAATCAAAACATACACTGCAAAAATAGTGAGTCAAATTGACTCTCTCCGAAATAGGCTTTTCCGGACTACACACACAGAGTCAAAATTCGACTCTGCCAGAGTCAAATTAGACTCACTGAATCGCTAAGTGACTCAGATTTGCCTCTGGCGGAGTCGAATTTGACTCAGTTTGTGTAGTCTGGAAAAGTCTATTTCGGAGACAGTCAATTTGACTCACCATTTTTTGCACACCAAGAGCGAAACCAGGATTATTCGAATTTGATGTTAATATATTTGCATTTAAAAGTGTTTTGCTAGCAGGCGTAGCGACTTGCCGATTGAACCTAAACTCGTAGTTTACGATTGCGCGGGTTGTATATGCGTCGTTAACCATGTAAGCGCTTTTTTTCTCGCTTTTGCAAAAATTTTGAGGAAACGCATCCGCCTGTCCCTGGTTGTTTAAGCCCCACCCTATGAATCTTCTCTGCAAATTTGTGACGATCGTAAGGAGTCATAGCTATAGCCCATACGAACAATGACTCATTGATTTGCCAAAAGATCCATAGAACTTCTGGCTCGTGGACACTTTCCCGCACATTTAATGGTAAGGCTTCAATTTTAGATTTAGGCTCTGTGAAAATACATTACTTAAAGCCTAAGCTTAAACCTAAACCTAAACTTTATCGTAAATATGGAAAAGTATACAAGAACTGAACTTTTCCTAAATGAAGCATTTAAATTCTATGTTCTAAATAGCAAAAACCTGTATATAGGTGTTGGCAATTAAGAATAAACTCGCAAAACGAAAAAATAACTGCCGTTTTTCGAAACATATAACAAAAACATACGTTTTAATTTTAACTTTGAAACAATTTTGTGTTCAAAATTTGAAAAGATCAGCAGAAACAGTTTTCCCTGTACAATAGCTGTTAAAGTCAAACATATAAATTGATACTAGAATTGTATATATATACAACACAAAAAATAGGGGTTTTATCCCTGAAAATTTCTGAAGAAACAACAAAACAAGACTCACTTTTATAGGTTTTAGTATATAAACCAGTTTGATATTTACACTGTAAACCATTTTTTGTCTCGGTCACTTGCATATTAACCTTTTAAATGAGGGTTATACTCTTCCGAAATGAAATCTTCGCTACGGCCTTGATCGACACCCTTCTATCCTACAAATGAGTGGATACATTTAAAATTCAGTAACTTGTTTTAACGACGAACACAAAGTTGTGAAGTTAAAAAATACAAAAGACAATATTGTTACTCAAAATAGACAGAATAGCTTTGAAAACATAATAAAGTAAAGTTTTAAAAGAAAAGAGTAAATACCGTTTTCATGATATCAATTTTATAAGTCAAACATTATAATCTTTGAAGATGTACACCTAGAAACTGTAATGTAAGCCGGTATAGGAACTGTTAGTAGTGTCTGCAAGAAGATATATTAACGGGGCAAAGATAGTTTTTCTAGGGCAGCAGCTAAGCCCCACGGGAAGTACTTAGGCCACACAGAAATGTTTCAACCTTGCTTGTAAGTCATCGAAAACCATTGTATGCCTCTCCTGAAAGTTTTTTAGCACCCTTTAGCAATGTAAGCTGGCTACGTGCCCATATGACAGCGGCGTGCTTTTCGCCGCCGATCCAAGTAGTAAACGAGCAATCTTTTGTATTTCTAACTGAACAAGATAGATTAGCAAAAGAATTCAACTTTCATCAACCCTGCAAGGGCGTCCCCACGCTCTTCGCGGAACATAGGGTGGCTGTGCTCCTACCCCCCAAATTTGACTCGTGCCCCCCAAATAATCTCAGTCTAAAAGCAAACAATCTTGAATTGCAATTGTAGGTATGGGGGCTCCCAAAATTATTCGGTCCGTCCCCAAATATAAGTTTCTGCGGACGCTTCTGTGCAGAATATATGGGGTTTGTTGGTCATAGTTCTGGTTTTTGGTTGTATACTTTTAAGCTGATACTTGCGCGTTTTGTCAAAATTAACCGCTTCTTTCTTGATTCGTCGACCTATTTTAGCGAGTACATGTTGCAACAACGAGTTTATTGTATAAATATGTTCGAGGTTCGAATTTAAAACATTATTATTATTATTATTATTACTGTTTTTAGTATTGATTGACAAAGTTGTTTACTAAATAAATATTTTCCAGGCGCGCTTTTTAAATAAACAAACATTCCATTTGACATACAGCGAAACTATGTCAAATTTTTTGCTAACGCTGGCTTTTAAAATAACGTGACGGCAGGGTAAATTGGAACACTTAATAGCAAATTCGACAATTAACGCATCTCCTCTGAGGTGCTCGATTTTCCGTATATCCCGAGTTAATGATACGTTTTTGTATAAAGGTAAGATTTTAGTTTCGAGGCAAATTTATCGACTTCGATTGACCATAACTCATTCATTTTAAACAACGCAACCAAAGGACATACATCACGACTTTAAACATTTAAAATGTCTTTATACCAGCGTCCAGTTATATATATAAATATAAATATATATATTTATATATATTTATATGTATGTATATGCGTATATAATATATAATATATATGTTTATATATGGATTCCTGGTTGATTCAACGAAAATTTAATACTCAATTAAAATTTTACCATCTAAATCAACAAAGCGCGGTTGCTAAATAGGAAATATTGCAAGCATAAACAGTATAAAATATACAAGCGTAACGCATGCCCATATGCCAAAATGCACCAATCTTATTGTTTTTCGATCAATTTCATCAATAAATTGAAGCATTCGGGGGCAAAAAGTAAACATTCTACGAATACAACTGGACCCACCGTCGCTATATACAGCCTTGGTCGCACGTGTTTCCATTGGGTGATTTTCATGCTCAGTATGCCCGTCATTTTCAACCAATTCTTTGTAATGTTCTTCGGCGCCTTGCCCCGAGCCCTCAGTACTTTGCGCTCGTGTACTTAAGCGTCGGACCGTGTCCGCAATTTGAGCCCCGGCCTGGCTTAGACGGGCTTTTCCGGATTGGAGCCGGTCGCTCCAGGTTGGTTTAGTCCCAGAGGTGTCGTCGCGTTTCTCGGACCCTTGATTTGCGGCAATCAAATCAGCGTGCACACCGAGTATTCGCAATAAAACGATATAAATGAATGTGCCGATTGTAAGAGCAAAATGACCCGACGCAAATACGACTGAAATAATAATAAATAGAAAACAAAAAATTATTGTTTTATTTTACAACACAAAAAATTAATAATTTTTAAGAGTTGGTACAATTGAAATATTAAATACAATCGGTTCAATGTTTAAAAACTGTTGAACTTTATAGTAGCAGGCCTTTAGCCAGCTCACCTTGCTGGGTGGGGGCACAAATTTTTTTCAGGAGGGACATACAATGGTTTTCTTTGACTTACAAGCAAAGTCGAAAATTTTCCAGGGGCAAAGTTGAGCTGAACCCCTTGCCGCCCACTTGGCCACGGGCCCGTTTAGTAGTTTTAGGTGAGCAAAAGACAAGTGAGTGAGTGCGACCAGTAGTGTTTTAAATTGACTATTTTAAAAATGTGTACTAAAGATTAATCTAAAATAGATTATTCACTATGAATTTAAAAACTACATATTTACTAAACGTTTTTCGAAATTCCACAAAAGTTATGAAGAACCAAGCGCATGACCAGATACTTTATTACCAAAATAACCATGATGCTATGAAAAGAAGTAGAATATAACCCCCCCCCCCCCCTCGCCGCGTTTCAATTGAATGAACTATACTCGAATCAGTGACGACAACAAAAAATTTTGACAAGAGGGATACTTGCATAATATTGCAAAACCAGACTGCTGAGTGA
This sequence comes from Enoplolaimus lenunculus, assembly GCA_030248215.1. NCBI lineage: Eukaryota > Metazoa > Nematoda > Enoplea > Enoplida > Thoracostomopsidae > Enoplolaimus > Enoplolaimus lenunculus. The sequence continues at coordinate 21,571 of JASANG010003897.1, read as the reverse complement.
AGTGAGCGACAATCCAAGTACAATTTTAATACTGAATAGTGCAAAATGTTAGTTTTGATTTCTGCACAGGAACAAAGGCCTCGGAAGTCCTGAATAGGATACGCCATTAAAGTAGAATTAACAGTTTAAAATTTCAAAAAAAATCACAAACTGCGATTACCAATCCGTGGCAATCCATACACTGACAACGGAACGTACGCAACAACGTCGCGCAACAAAAACGCTTGCAACAAAATCGAAACGCAATAAGTAGCAACGCACAGTGACCAGTCCGGTATCCAGTATCCAATCAGCGTCAAGGCAATGGTTACAAAACTTGGAATGTGAACGCCGATTGGATACGACGGCACGCAACGTTGTAGTTTTAAATCGAATTCGATCACCGCCCATACGTTACTTTTACCAGTATCGGTCGGTACTGTATCGGTCAGTCCCATGTATGTCCAGTATTTTTTCGTTGAATTTAAGCTTACAAGTTCCCAGCCGCTTGCGGCTGCTTTTTTGATACCTAAAGTTTCGTACGTTAGTTGATGGTAGGTGAAATGCATATCAGCATCAAGGTCAACTATGCTGTACATCCATGATCCGAGTGCTATTTGACAGCTAAAATTGCAAAAAAATAATAATAGGCCTGATTTAGTGATGTCGACTGAACTGCAAACGACCGGACGGTCCGCGTTCGACTGCGGACAGCCGACTGTGAACGGCCGACTGTGGACGGCCGACTGTGGACGGCCGACTGTGGACGGCCGACTGTGGACGGCCGACTGTGGACGGCCGACTGTGGACGGCCGACTGTGGACGGCCGACTGTGGACGGCCGACTGTGGACGGCCGACTGTGAACGGCCGACTGTGGACGGCGGGCTAGAGAGCATAGCAGCGGAAGGTCAGAGACCAGCTCACCTTGCTACGATGGGGGCCAAAATTAATAAGAAGGGGCATACAAACAGTTGACGATGACTTCCAAGCGAATTAGTTTAATGGGTCTAAAGTTATTGCCGGAGCCGGCTTGGGTGGAAGCTCTGCCAAAATTCAGGGGTGCGAACCACCCCTGCGATGATCAAATTATTTAAAAATTTTTTGTTTAAAATCTTGCAACAGCGGGGGGTCACTCTTTGGAATGAGGGCTCCCTAAATCGGAGTATGAAGGGTGGCTGCTCCGGCCCTATCCAAACTCTAGATTGGAATTCGATCAACCGTATTGATAAGAAAACACATTCTACGATAATATTAGATGCTCTTGCCAATTTAGTGACCAACTGAAATCCAAAGAACCCTCTGGTTCGAAAAAGTTAGCGAAGCGTCGAAGCGTTGCTCGCTACCCTGGCCCGTAACCAGTTCACCATGCTACGGGCGCTAAAAAATTTTCAGAAGGGGCATACAAGGTTTTTCATTGACATACACGGAAGGTTGAAAATTTTCTAGGCGCGGCCAAAATTTTCCAGGGGAGCTAAACCCCCCTGCCCTTTCTTCTTTGCTACGGGCCCGTCGCTACCTACCATTGCAGCAAGTATTTGGTGCTTCGATTTCAAAAGCTTCATAGCTAGCGGCAGATTCAGAATAGAAAGTGAAAGCGTATATCCCCCCACTAGCATTGAATGCGGAAAATTTGGAGAACCTCGAAATGTGGGCCAATATTACTTTAAGGGGCATAACAGTAGATTAAGTGTATTCCTAAGCCTAAGCCTAAGGCTAAGCGTTGCCAAAATGTGTTCCTAAGCCTAAGCCTAAGCCTCACAGCTAAAAATGGTGAGTCAAATTGACTCTCTCCGAAATAGGCTTCCTGACTACACAAACTGAGTCAAATTTTGACTCCGCCAGAGTCAAGTTCGACTCAATTTGACTCTGTCGGAGTCGAATTTTGACTCAGTTTGTGTAGTCAGGAAAAGCCTATTTCGGAGAGAGTCAATTTGACTCACCATTTCTTGCAGAGTAAGCCTAAACAAAAAAATACAATCTAGAATCTAAACCTACTCTTTTATGGTCCCACCAGAAACCTGGACGCCTCTTAAAGTAACATGGCCCGAAATGTGTATAATAGTCAAATGGTTGACAAGTATAATTGAATACAACACGAAATTAAATTCTTTGACGCGCTTTGGCCGTTATACCTAAAGTGCATAAAGCTTAGGGCTAAGAACGGTTAAAAGGTATATCATATCGCCATAAAAAGTATCTTTTCTTACAGGAAGGTCCTGTATACGTCATTGTTCAAAGGTTTAATAATGGTTCAGTTTAACTGGATATCTTTTTGTAGTTATTTAATATTTAAGGTTTGTACAGATATATAGCCACATAAAACATCATTTTGCTTCTTTTTCTATATTTGTAACTTTTACTTGCGTTCTATAATAATTAATGCTCAGTAAACAAATAAATAAATAAATAAATATATAAATAAATAAATAAAAAATAAAAAATAAATAAAATAAAATAAATAAAACAAATAAACAAAAAAATAAATAATTAAACAAATAAATAAATAAAAGCGTACATTTTAAAAAACATACTCTTCATCATCCAAAAACTTTATAAAGAAATGCAGTTATATTTTAAACCTATTCTCTAAACTCTTGTCATCATTGCTAAAATGCCTAAATATGTGTTGACTGATTTCAAATATAGAAATGCTCTACTTTCTATAGTAAATTCAACAAATCAAATCAGCTGGAACGGTGTCCAAATTTACGTATCGCAAGCGTTAAAATAATCATTACGTATGAGTATCAGATGGAAATTTAGTGATGTCCATTGGACACGAAACTCGAAACGCGCCATCGTAAACAGTGAGCACACGACCTGAGCTGAACACAGCAGTGCGTAAACTGGAGTGCCAAAAGTCAAATCCAGTATTTGATCCCACCGCGCTGAAATATAACGTCCTTGTGTTTCTAAAATGATTTCAAAGTAGGTATCGATTAACCACAAGTTTAGTTTAGTTTTGTCAGTTTAGATCTAACCCTTATCCTGGTACTGTACCCTAATTAGAGTCCATAAATATCAATGATCCCTAATTGTAGCGCATAAATAACTCCAGGACCAAATCAAGTTGAGTTTGAAACTTTAAAGCGTACTTAAATTTTGAAAGTAACATTCCAAAGTATAACATTACATTATCGTTCAAGCTTTTGATGCAACGCAAAAAACGTTTAATTCAACGGATAGTAGCAATATCGGATATATATCAGTAACGAAGGGTGGCGAAGCGCGGGTTAAAAATAAATAACAATCCGTAAACGAATAACAGGGGACACTCTCTTTTTAGGCTAAACTCATATCAGCCCCCTCTTATTCGGGTCATTGCATTAGTTGATGTTGAAATTGTCAAACATACGAGTTATGAATTCCGATGTCTGGTTTCCAAATTAAGTACGGTTCAATCCAAAAGCTGTATAAATCTTTATATTTGCCATCGCGAGTCCACGTCATATAATCATCTTGCCACATCTAAAATTAAACATGACGTCATATTAAATTTATGCCTATTCCTGTTTTGAGAGTGTGTAACAGTAGTATAAACATATTTTTATATATACGCCGCGGCGCAAGAATAAGCCTATAAACCAAGTCAAAGGCTAAAGTCTAAACCTAAGCAAAAAATTAAGCCTTTGTGTTTTGTGTTGCATATAGCGAAAAATGTTTGATTCAGGAATAGACGAACTTTCCGTATGAGAAATTGGCAAGGATTTTGGCCTATGTTACTTTAAGGGACGTCCAGGTTTCTGGTTGGTCTATACAAGAGTAGGTTTAGATTCCAGATTACAGTATTGTGCTTAGACTTAGGATTAGGTTTAGAGTTATAGGCTGAGGAACACACTTTTGCAACTCTTAGGCTTAGCCTTAGGCTATAACTAATTCAGTATGACTCGAGCTTTTCAAGCTGTCGGTAAAATTTCGATATTAACAAGGGGGTTGATATCTCGAAATTATGGCGAGACACTCTCGTACACTTATCCATGGGGTATTTTGGGGAATTCAAAGGAGCCGTTCCGACAAGTTCTTCGGTTGGTGTTTCTGGGAAACTCTGGGACCTCATGGTTATTGGTAAGAATTTTTGGAAATTTCGGCAAGTAGTTCCAAATTCAAGGGGGGGGGGAGGGTGCCCGCTAAGGGAATTCCAGATCGGGTAGGGTGACGCCACAACTTTTCTCCTACGGATCCGTCAACTACACGAAAATATGAACCGTTTTGACGACAGAACAATAATTAGCAAGTTTGCTGGGTAGCCTCATCTGGCTCAAAGGCTCACACCAGAGCAGTGAAATTGCAAACGTTCATGAGCCGAGATTCGCCTAAAACGTTAGAGATTGTTAATTTGCCTGAACGCTGAAAATGCAGCGACTGATTTAATTTATGCGCGAAGTGTGCAATTTTTGAGATATATTATACTTGGAAAAATGGTCGAAAGTTACAAAATATAGACTGGAGGATAAAAAACATTTTCGTCGCCCCCCACCGCACCGTTGAAAGGAGTGCGCACCCTCCGACGTCTAACCCCTTATAACCGCCCTTGCTTAGGAAACGCATTTTTTATTTATCGAATAACAAATTTTAGTTTAATGTTGAGAAGTTGTGGGTTGATTTAGGGTGCAATACATTGCAGAAAACATTATGATCGAAACGAATGCGCAGTAAATCGTATTTACTACTACTAAATTTGGTTTTGCGTCCTGTTGGAGGCGTGCCCTGGTTTAGGTTCGGAACCAGCCCGGTTTTTAGTGCCGCCCTGGCCCGGCCGTTTGGGCCCGGGCCGGCAAATTTTATACAGGTTTACAGCAGAAAATAAGTCACAACACAAACCATATAAACATAACACTGTTTTTCATATTTCACCAAATATTGCTTTTTGCATCTTCGTTCAGAGCCACAAGAGTTCCAACGACAGGCGTATGCAAAAGGCTCCGAGTCCGAGTAACTACGTTGCCATAATTCACTAAAATGCCGCTCAGATTCGTGCGCAATAGTTTGTATACCATGAACACGTTTAGTGAGCTTGGATAACGCTTCAGCCTCTACAAACTATTTAAGGAATTGCGATTTGGAATTAAACCTATTTTCAGAAACAAAATCGGTTGGAGCGATGTCCAAATTATGTATATATAAATATATATAGATACATAATATATAATATATATGTATATATATTTATATATAATATATAAAATATACTGATAGTCTAAAATTAAAACTTACCAAGCTAACGTATGCGTGAAATGCAACGGTTTGCTCTGCTTCATTCTAAAATATTTAACCACAAATCTAACGTAGTATGAACCAGTTTCATACGTGTACTATTTGGCTTGAGCACAGGTTTTTTAGGTTTAGAAGCCAGATTAGCAGAGCGTATACCTTAAGAGGGGAATGCATCTCTTCAAGAAATTGTTGAAATATCGAGAAAAAGACAAGTTTCAGAGGCTTTCAAAGCTCTTACTAATAGAGTTTAATACAAAAAACCGAATATACTACACCGATGGGAATTGCTGACCACGCATCAGCCAATTGGACGCCCTTAAAATCCAGATTGACCGCATACATCAAAAGATTGCAATTGTATTTTGTTCATTAACCCTTTCTCACAAGAATATTCATTGTTTACATATTAGAATTCAATTGCAAGCCAGTATTCGAATCGCAGCCTCTGGACGCGGTGCGTATACGTGTCCGTAAAAGACAGCAATTGAATTTTTTCATTAACCCTTGCTTTACAAAAATGCGCGCATTACGACAGATTGCTCTAATGCTGCTTACACTATGTATGTACAATATGTATAACGGGGGTTATTAATGCAGAATGGACGTTCACTTCAACTGAACTTACAACGTCTTCAATATGATAAACGTGAAGCCGAACTGAGTATTTGGTTGGCTTTGACGGATCTTTCGCAGGTCGAACGTAATGAGAATAATTTTGTTTCAACGATTTGACAAGTTCGCTTACTTTTGCAGTGTACGGCTGGTCTGTTGAATATAATATCACAGCTGTATTATCGATGACTGGCCACACTACACAATTTTTGGCCAATGTTACTTTTAGGGTCGTAAACAGAAGATTAAGCCGGATTCCATAAGTCTAGGCCTAAGCCTAAGCGTTGGAAAAATGAGTTCGTAAGCCTAAGCCTAAGCCAAAGCTTAAGCCAAAGCCTATGCCCAAGCAAAAAAATTAATCTAAAATCTGAACCTACTCTTTTATAGACTCACCAGAAAACTGGACGCCTCTTAACCTTTTATCACATTAATATATTCTGATTCATCTGAGGCCTACTTTTATGCTAGGATTCGAACTCCAGTGACTGGAGTGGGAGGCGTTTTTCATCATCACTCAGCTATAGGAGACTGACGCTCGAGCCCGAGGGGCTCTCACATCTTGTAATGATTTAGTACTATGTATACGTGTTGCAATTGTTAAACACTGTGCGATATATATTATTTAACGTATATACACTGCGCTGAGTTACCCATAGTCAACTCTATGCAAGAAGGGATTAAAGTAACATGGGCCCCGTTATGTGATCTGCAACAATTTCTTTAAAGTACTCAAGAAATGTTCGGTTGTATATATATTTATTGTAATTCTAAATTCAAGCAGTACCATATAGAGCCCTTAATGGAAATTTTGCCGCGAATACTCGTTCGAACGTTGGAAAACTTTTATTCAGTGTGGTTGAAACTTGGTTTTATGAAATTTGACTCTTTGATACTGTTTACAACTCTACGGGGCATCATTGTATCTCTGGTTATCAAGGTATCTAATTTAAGACAAACAAGTTTTTAATGTGTTTAATGTGAACTGTAGTTAAAATTAATTCGGACCAGTGTCGCAGAAAGCGCCGACCAAACTTCCTCAATTTTGGGCCCTATGTAGAGTGATGCGCTAATTGGCATATTTTGTAACATAGACAAACGGTCAGCATCTAGCTAAGGCTTGTATGAAAAAAGGCTTAAAACTGGGTTCAGTAACCCTACTGCTAGCTTTCCAGTTCCATTGTAACGTTGAGGTTTTGTGTTTTCTTTTGTTTCTTTAGTTTATCGTTCAGGTTTTGTTCTTTTAGTGGTTGAAACCGAATAAAATAATACAAATTTGTTTATTTCGCTCAAATATTGCACTTCAACGAGCGATTAGACACCCTACCCTTGCGAACCCATGTTGGCTAACTAAAATTTGGTTTTCGCGGACCAGCATGTTATAGAAATGTGAAATATTATAGTGGGGTCCCTTGGACCTGTTTTGGGGACCCAACTTTCCTAACGCCAGCCGTAAATTCGGACATATGTTATGGCTCAACAAAGCAAACTGTGTTAAAGTAGGATTTAGTAATTCCAAACGGGTATAGCCTTTCCCTTCAGCCCCTCTGCACCTGTTTGATGACGGCCGACTATCCTAACGTCGTCCCTAAATTCGCACATATCATCTGTCTTATTAGCTTAAAAAAGCTAACTACCGTCAATCATTGACAGAATACTGGTAAATAATTATCTTTAGAAGGGGGTGACATTCAAGAATATTAACGCGAAAATACAAACACTTAAATTCTCTGCGCAGTACCTGCTTAAAGCTTTCGTAGAACTCTGATCAATGTATACCTAACCTTGTAGCTAACAAAAATAGACTGGCTAAAATGCGATTTCGAAAAAACTACTCGATATGTATTAATGTTACTTTATTTAGTAGAAACGAATTAATTGGTAATTTTAGAAAAATAAGTAATTGCATAAATTATCAGGCCAGTGCCATTGTCAACTGACGCCTCTGATAATAGATTGCTCCTGCGTGCCCCAGAAATATAACTAACGTCTTTAGAAATGTGGAACAATGAATCTATATAAATATTCGCTATACTCTCACGGTACGATCATATAGATATATACCATATATTGTTTAATCGGCCAATGTAAAGAACAGGGGCGGAACAGTATTATATAAAGCCTAATCCTAATCCTGAACCTAAGCCTAAAAGCCTAAGTCTAAGCGTAAGATTGAGCATGTTTAAGCCTAAGCCTAAGACTAAGCCTAAGCCAAGCAAAAAATTAGTCGAAAGCTTAAGCTTATTCTATTGGTGTCCCACAGAAAAACTTTCCGCCCCTGCTCTATACACATGCCGTTTAATCCATAAGGACCGAAAATAAAGGATATTTCCGGGTTCAGCGGCAGCCGCCCAAATTGCCGAAGGCTCAGCGCGCTTTTAGGTCAAAAACGTTCACAATATTCGAACAATATACTGGCAAAATATCCGTTAGCTTTGGCATTGCCTGAATTATCTATTACCAGTTTTTTATTTGCGATACTGCTTATATATTTATTTATTATATGATAACATTTTATTTGCATCCTGTTGAGTTATACCTTATGTTTGACCGTCAACAAAATGATCTATGTTAGAATTTTTTCATCACCCCCCTCCACGATAAAGAACAGATGTCATCTCCTCTAGTACCAATTATTGATTTCGGAGCTGTGTATAATACAATAATGTATAATTTATATTAATGTATAATACATATACATATATATATATATTTATTTATTTATTATTTTACCAGAATCATCTTGAGTTGGCCGTTGTTCTTGAGCTTCAACCAGGCAATAATTGCCAGCATTGAAGTTGAACCAGATAATAATGACTATTGCCAGACTCTGCGTACGGTAATAACGCAAAAAATGCATTCGTGTGAAGTTCATTGCGTTTTACGCGTCAATAGATGAAATAATTTTACCGTAAAGTGTAGAAATATTGCCAGAATATTAAGCAGGGACGGAGCATCAACCCTCTATATCCCCATTTGGGGGGCCACCCCTAAAGGGACCTTTACGCTAACCGATTTCAACCAAACCGCTGAAGTTTTAAAATACGTCTGGCTTCTTGCTCCCGAGTTTTGGGGTCGCCACTCTGGAGTTTGGGGGGAGCCCCTACCCGTGTCTGCTCCGGCACTGATATTAAGTGATATTTTGTGGTTTTTATTAAAAGTGGTTTAATTACCTGTTTAAATGTAAAACTTGTATATTAGCTAAGAATTGTTGATAGGGGTGGATTATGATCTTGGGCGATTCTAATAAAGATCGTTTTGTGTTGCGGAACGCAGACAAAGGATGATGAATAAATATTTGGTTTGTTTCTCCGGTCAAACTATACATTCTCTATTAACGTTCCTGACGGACCTTTTAAAAAGCGAGTTTTGCTGACCACACGACCGCGTTATCCCTATGTTATAATCGGTCCCTGATAGAAATATGGCAGTAGGTGTGCACCTGTACTTCTAAAAACAAATGTGGGGCCCTAGCTGCGGTGATACTACGATTTTATTTTTAAAAGGGTATACGTTTAGGTAATAATTTCTGCGACCGAACATAAGTACTCGTTAAAAAAGTTCTAATAATTTTAACTTTTTCGAACCCACATTTAATGCTTACTAGTCTGCCAGCGGAAGCACAAAAATTTCAATGCAAATGTTCTATTCATAGAACGAAGAACAATCAATCACGTGTATCTCCTAAGAAATTTTTGCAAACAAAGTAATGCTGGAAATTTGCCCAAAATACGTACGTGGAGTGAGATGTTCCAGCTTTAATATATTGCCAGCTTTGCATAATGCGCAAAGTAAGCAAAAGCATAAAAATTTTAATGCAAATTTTCTATTCATAGAACGAAGAACAATCAATCACATGTATTTCCTAAGAAATTGTTGTAAACAAAGTAATGCTGGAAATTTGACCAAAATTCATATGTGAGGACGTTTCAGCTTTAATATATAGCTTTCAAATGGTGATTTGTTCGGTTGTCAGATATCAAGCGCGTTATGTAAAAGGAATGTCAGTTTTCAAAGTTGTAATTAATTAATTTTGATCGACTCAACACTCTCGGGTGGTGACTTTGTTCTTGTTTGTTTGTTTAAATTCACACGATTATTAGAATTTATTATATCAACGCGTCGGGTATGTCACAGTCTGCGCGTTTGACAACTAAAAGGATTTGAGAATTTTTAACTAGCGTTTGAAATTTATTTTATTGGTTCGTGTTTTCGGTTTGATCTATGAAATTGTTAGCGTTGTTGCCTGTCGAATCTGGTTTAAAATAACTCGTTTCCTTTTATGAGCAATCCGGAAAATGAGCATGAAAAGTTAGGTTTTGTATTTGTACAAAATTGTTTGCCTGCACTACAAAAAATAGTGAGTCAAATTGACTCTCTCCGAAATAGGCTTTTCCGGACTACACAAACTGACTCAAAATTCGACTCCGCCAGAGTCACTTCAACTCAATGAATCGCTCAGTGAGTCGAATTTGACTGTGGCAGAGTCGAATTTGACTCAGTTTATGTAGTCCGGAAAAGCCTATTTCGGAGAGAATCAATTTGACTCACCATTTTTTTGCAGTGTGGTAATCATCTTAGAACCAGGAAGTAGAAAATAAAACATGGATCAACAATATTTACATTTTCTAAAATTCAACGATGGCTGAGTTTTCGGCGAAAGTTTTGGTAACACAGTATATATTCGTGATAAGGGGCAAATTTTTCGAAAAGCAACACTTCAAAGGTACGCACACTGCAAAGAATGGTGAGTCAAATTGACTCTCTCCGAAATAGGCTCTGCGGGACTACACAAACTGAGTCAAATTCGACTGCGCCAGAGTTAAATTCGACACACTGAGGGGCATATTTCACTCTGGAGGAGTCGAATTTGACTCAGTTTGTGTAGTGCCATAGAGCCTATTTAGGAGTTAATCAATTTAGCTTATCATGTTTCGCAGTGTACACCTATAGTCTAAGCAGCATTAAAACTGGTTTCCTGTTCTAACAACGATACCTAGAACATGACGGCGAGAATTTTGGAGCATTTTGTTAAAACTCAACACCACGACATAGGGGAGCCGAGCGAGAGAACTTTTCAAGTCTAAGAATCAACAGATCAAACTACTTCTTGAACTCAAAATTTTGTAGAGGGGATGTATTGTCGCTATCCGACTTGAAAAGGCGCAGACGTTAGCTTCGAAGCAAAAAAACTTTTAATACATTATCTCCTTCAGGTTACACAACTTGTAAATAAATCAATCTTTATATACTGTATTGTAATTTAAAACGTAGGTACTTGGCATAGTTTCTGATCGGCTTCCAACCTGCTCGACGCTGAAACAATAAACACACAAAGCGATCAAGTTTCAGTTAAACACCTGTATGTCGAATACGAAAATTTGAAAATTAAATTTGAACGAAATAATGATTCGCAGTTGTAAATGCAGCCTGTAAAAATTTAGTTTCAAACTTTAATACGCCAAAAGTGGAATTCGGCATAACATTTTGGGCCCATGTATAGAACAGGGCCGGAACAGTAGTATAAGCACATTCCTAAGCCTAAGCCTAAGCCTAAGCCTAAGCGTATGGATGAGCCTATTCCTATGCCTAAGCCTAAGCCTAAGCGTATGGATGAGCCTATTCCTAAGCCTAAGCCTAAGCCTAAGTCTAAGCCAAAAAATTAGACTAAAGCTTAAACTGACTCTATTATAGCTGCTCCGGAAAACGATCCGGCCCTGTTCTATACATGGGCTACATTTTGAATCGAAGCGTTTTCTTTCTGTTGTGCTCAAGCTGAAACTATTAATTTTCAACTAATAATTCGAAAACAAGGCAGCAAAATTTGAAAACAAGTTTCAAAGAAGTCTGTGAAAGGAGTTGACCACTGTGTTTTAAGATTTTTTTTGTGGTGGGAGGAAGAAGGGTTGGGTAAAGGAGAAGGGGGTGGGGGAGGAGGGGGGGAAAGAGAGGGGGGCGCGGGCGCGGCGCGCGCGGGTCCACCCGCGCGTCGCGCGGTCACCGCGAGTGGGGCGGTCCGTCGCCGTCGTCGGGGGCGCGTCCTAGTGGCGGGCCGCCGCGGGGGCCGCCAAGGGCGGGCGCCCTAGGCGGGGGCCCCCCCGGGCGGGCGCCCGTGCAAGTTAGAGGTGGTGATTTTGTGGAACAGCGCTTATGCGGGCGAGAATAAGAAGGAAAGGGGGAAACAAAAATATAAAAAATTCCCGCCGTAAAGCAAAAAGAAAGGTCGCCAGTTAATATTTATAAGAATGCATTTCTTTAAAATTTAAGCTGTATTTAAATTCTACAAAAACCATATTTACATCGTTTGTTATTTCCGCTGCAGGGTATAAACTGGATATCCGTTTCCGGCATCAAATCGGCACTCGTTTTCGTTTCTGTTATACAACTGCCAACAATTTCGCTCAGTTTTTTATTACAGATATGCTGCAATTGTTCCAACTGAAATGGAAAATACGAAATTCATCCAAAATTTTAAAAATTTCGGTGCATCCACCAGTTTTTTTAAAATTTATTTAAAAATGTAATAGAAAACACGTTGAATATTGGCAGTAATAAATTTTATTATCAAAAAATAATGTTCACATCGTCGTTCACCACCTATTGCAGATTCACTGGAAGCCACCAAAGATTAGCGCCCCAACCCACAACAGGGATCGAAACCAAAATTTTCCCATAACATTTGAGCACTAAAATTGTGTCTGGTTCTTGCTCGCTTGCGACCTTTTTTCACACGTTGGATATCGCGTGGCTGTTTTTCATTAGAAATTTCCGGATCCGCCGTAGTGCCGACAGTATATATAAACTAATTTGTAATGTAATAAATGACACGTTATACGTACAGTTAAAATCCATTTGCTATTCACCAGTGCTCATGGAAGACTGACTCTACGGAAGCTGTTGCGTATTTTAAGCTTATAAATGAGGGGACTTACGACCAACGAATTGGTGTTTAAAATTAACGGACGCGTAGCCAGAGAAGAACCAGGAGGGTTAGCCACTTCTGAAAAAATTTTCTCACCCTCTGAAACGTTTGAAACTTGCTTGTAAATTAACACAAATCCTTGTATGTCCCTATTATAACCTTTTCAACCGCTAATAGCAAGGTGAGCTCGTTATGGGCTTGAGGCTTAACCATAATTTGACCGTTTTAATGATATGTTGAAACCAAAGCTAGCACACTCAAGATTTGGTGTAAATTGAATTTTTAGTATTGATATCACGGTGTCAGGCCTGTAGCTAGCTCATCTTGCTAGAGGGGGCTAAAAAAATTTAGAAAGGACATACAAGGATTTTCGTTGACTTAGAAGCAACGTTGAAAATATTGTTGTTGGGGAGCAAAATTTTTTAAGGGGAGCTTAGTCCCCATGGCCCGTGTTGGATACAGGCGGCACGGTGTTAGAGAAAATATAAAAAGCATCGCAACCGCCAGATTATTTTTGCCTTTAAACCTAAAAATTGCATGTTTTGCTTTTATCAATGTTATATTGATTTGCAGAAAAGATTGCGGGTCTGCAACTGCAAACATGTGTTCTATTTATCATTTTTCCCACTTCTATTATTTTCCCTTATTCTTTAGATCTAAAAGCCGAATTCTCAAACGCGAGTAGCACCTATCACCAGTTGGGAATAAGTCCTGTAACTTTGGAACCGGCGCATGGTGACGTTCGAAATTCAGCACATGGTTCGCGTTTGATTTAGCCTACTTTTGTACCAATTTTGAGATCTGCAAATGCAGATGTTCGCCAGTTTGAAAACCTATCGCTAACTGATTATAGGTGCTATACGCATTTGAGAATATGGGCCCTAGAAATAGCAGAAAACTTAATGCTGTATGCAGCATATTTTATTCGTATTTAAAATTAAGATTTTGATTAACGCTACATTTTATCGTAACAGCAAAGGTACTCCGTAGTTAATAGCTCATCTCACTAGGAGAATGGCTAAAAGATTTCTGAAGGGGCATACAATGGTTTTCGATGAATTACAAGCAACGTTGAAAATTTTCTAGGCTGGCCAAAATTTTCCCACGGGATGCTGAGCCTCCAGGCGCTCCTCTGGCTGCGAGCAGTACACAACTGCGCCATTATAGCGTGTTTATTTCGGCCGGCGAAATATCGCGAAACAGTTTGTGAGCGGATTTTGTTGAGCGTGAAAGGCTTAACTGCAAGCAACATATTTTTGATGTTCACCAAAATCTTTAAGGCAGATTGACGTTTGACACTGTGTTAATGTTGCATATTGCTTATTAATAATTTGTTTGCAATCATTACATAGAGTCTTTAGGAAATAACATTTTATTATTAGTATTATATATATGTAGATATATACACACATATATACATATATATATCTTTTTTTGTTTTTTCCAATCGGCCAGTTTGCTTTCATCTTTAACTGTTGTATATATTTAGCTCAGCGGTTCCAATATATACCAGTGCCTTTCGTAGTACCAGGTTACATTTTTAACCCAAGTGGAGTCCAACATAACGCCTAATCACGAAGTTCTGTTCAATCAGAGCCCGTTTGCAATTTGAATTTAGTTTCACAATCACTTTAACTCCTGCGAGTATTATATATTGATGCATGCAAATATTCACTGGGCTTTAGGTAATTTGGCTCATACAGGGCAGAACGTTTTTTGCAGGACTGCAATAGAGGAAATTAAGCTTTAATCGTATTTTGTTGCATAGGCTTATAGCGTAAACTTAGGCTTTAATCTTATTTTGTTGCATAGGCTTAAGCTTAGGCTTAAGCTAGGTTTAAGCTTCATTGTTACACTTTTTGGCTTTAGGCTTACGAATTTGTTTATACTACTGTTACGGTCCTTTTCCATTTTAAGCAAAGTCTGCAAATGCATTGAAAATTTTGAAATTTTTAATTGATTTGTTGCTTTCTATTCTAAATTGAGCAATTGCAGCGTATCTGTAGTGACAATTTAAACAAAGTAAGAGTTTTAACTGACTAAAGTATGCTAATTTTGACTGGAAACGGATCTCCGGATATACCCTGATCCGCAGCAGTCAACTGGAAATAATATAAACAATTAGAACGCTACCAAAACTGCAACTAATTCCATTTACCAGCGCAGGCCCGTAGTCAGCTCGCCTTGCATAGTGGGGTTAAAATTTTTCAGGAGGGGCATTCAAGGGTATTCAACGACTTACAAGCAGGGTTGAAAATTTTTTACGGGGGGCGCGAAATTTTTCCAGGGCGGCTGAAAACCCCTGCCACCCTTTGGCTATGTGCCCGTAGCAGTGTTATGTGGCGTCGGTAATGTAACGTTAGTTTTCTGCAACTAAGTCTGAGAAGAACTGTTGTCATCTTTTGTAAAACACAACCATCACGGATTCTAGGCTTATATAAGTAACTATCAAGTATATACAGCTTAAAATGACTAAAAATTACACTACGTTACTACAATTCGCTAGTATATTAATTTTATTAATATTAATCTCTGACCGACAGGTTAACGCTAGATCCCGATTCGGTGGCAAAGCTCGGCTTCTATCATCAGATCCA
The DNA here is from genome assembly GCA_030248215.1 of Enoplolaimus lenunculus. Classification (NCBI taxonomy): domain Eukaryota; kingdom Metazoa; phylum Nematoda; class Enoplea; order Enoplida; family Thoracostomopsidae; genus Enoplolaimus; species Enoplolaimus lenunculus. The sequence goes on along the minus strand of JASANG010003897.1, from coordinate 6,249 downwards.
GGTTCGAATAACGAAAAACAGGTATCAAAAGATTTCAATAAACTGTACGCAAGTATGCACGGACGATGGGTTAATAGTAAGTTTTCAGGTTTTATATCCCCCCAAGCTTGTAAAACCGAACCAGAATCTAGTCATAAAGGCAGAGATCAACGTATACAACAGGTCAGTAACAGTGGTATAAGCATATTCCCAGATCTAAACTTTAGCCTAAGCGTAACAATGAGCTTATAAATCTAAGCCTAAACAAAAAATAGTCTAAAGCGTCAACCATATTCTGTTGCAGTATATACCACGAAAAATTGTTGCGTCCCTGATCTGATCTTTACACGGGCCGAGAATATGTTGGGACTATAGGTATCATGGGAATTCATGAACCAAGTATGATTTTGTAAAATTTTATTCGCGTACCAATTTAACAACCAAACTTTGTCAGCGGAACAAAACGAAACGCGTGTGAATTTTACAATTTGCCGTCGCTAAGACTTAAGCTTAGAGATGCAGACAACGAGTTTTAAACTAAAAATCAAAGCTGTAATGTTTACCGACATAAATTTTTAACTTTTCTGAAATTTTGCTAAAGTTGAAACACGTGCGATCAAGTGTACAGTTTGTATTTATTTGAGACTATAAAGTAGGGACTATAATATTTGGATTAACCCCTTCTCACATTGAGTTGCATGTAGGCAACTCAGCGCAGTGTATACACGTTAAATAGTATATATCGCACCGTGTTTAACAATTGCAACACGTATACATAGTACTAAATCACCACAAGACGTGAGAGCCCCCTCGGGCTCGAGCGTCAAGCTCCTATATCTGAGTGGTGATGGTATACGCCTCCCACTCCAGTCACCCGAGTTCGAATCCTAGCATAAAAGTAGGTCTCAGGGGAAATAGAAAATATTCATGTGAGAAAGGGTTAATATTCAATATAGGAATAGCAGAATATCCAGATGTCGAAATAAATATCTAATGGACCTTACTAATCAATGCCTCTTAAAAGGTTTGAGTTAAGTGGTGGAAACGGTTTGACTGCTCCGTTAGAGGTTTAAAATGTCGGGGTTTTTTATTGTAGCAGTTCTTCGTGATTAAATGAAAATCAGAATCTGTCTGAAATATAAACAGTGAACTCACTTAAATAGCAGTTGCCTCAATTAATGGTTGAACAGAGAAGGCACCGCGGGTGTTACCAAATGATATGTGGTCTAGAGTTGTTTGAGAATATGAATTTAACTACTTTGGACAGTCGTTGAAAAGGCAGATTGTAGTTGCAGAATAATATATTAGCTATCAATGGCTCGCGTATACTATTAAATTTTAAAAATCTGCACTATTTCTTTAGTAAAAAATTCTAAGTCATTATTTACAGATTGTTTTCAGAAAAAAGCCCCAATGAAATCTATGACGATTTGATTCTATGACGGAATTGACGCATGGCTGTAGTTAAAGAGCAAGAATTGTTTTTGTAAACATACTCTGTATAAAATGGTGAGTCAAATTGAATTTTTCAGAAATAAGCTTTTCTTGACAACACAAACTGAGTCAAAATTAGATTCCGCCAGAGTCAAGTTGAGTCGAATTTGACTCAGGCGGAGTCGAATTTTGACTCAGTTTGTGTAGTCAGCAAAAGCCTATTTTGGAGAGAGTCAATTTGACTCACCATTTTTTGCAGTGCAATCAGAATTGAAGCAGATTATTTGTTTCAAATAGAAATTGTACCGTACATTGATTAAATAAAAACGATTTGTTCTGCCAACACCAAATATAGTAATGGGATTTCCACGTTAAACTGCGCACACATTTGTAAAAAAATATCCGTCTGTTTTGGGTGCAAACGTTGTCCCTACGCGCTACGGTTATGCACTACTTTAAATGTCAATATGTCATTGTCTAAACCTTTAGGAAATTAAAACGGTCCAGTAGTCAATATTGGTTTGTCCTGGCCCGTTCTAAGGAACTGTTATTGTCACGAGACTACCAATTCGGCACTGAAATATCCATATTCCTTCGGAATTGATTAATTTTTGGCGTGCATGATGTGTTTACACTTGTGTGTACATTGCGTACATACGTATGTTCACAAAATGTGTGTGGGTATGTCGCTACTCAATCGTAAACCATTAGGAATGTCCTGATAATTGCAGAGTGCATGTATTTTTCTAGAGTCCCTTCCGACAGAGTCTTGTAAATTTTCTCTAGCTAAGTACACCTATAAAACTGTCCCTTGTCTCTAGCTTAATGCGTATTTTGATGCTGTTCCGAATTGAGTGGGTGAGACATTTTTTTACATCTCAGCGTGTGCATTTTGAACTGGGTGACCCATAAATGTGGCCACACTTTGGGAAGCTTAACAATATATACATATCAATCCGAATATTCTTAAGTTTAGCCTAATCCTAAAACCAGGGCCTGTATTGTATTCTCAAATATGAGTGGCACCTCTCTAGTGAAAGATGCTGTATGTACTTGAGCATATGGGCCCTAATCCTAAGCATTCGCGTAAGGATAAGCCTAACTGTTAGCCTAAGCCAAAGCAAAAAATTAGCCAAAAGCTATGGCTTAGGTACATTATTTTTTAGTCCCGTGAAAAAATTGGTTCCCTCGTTAAAGTTATATGGGTCGTTGGGTAGAACCGCATTTGCGCCCACCTGCAATAGCTTCTTCCAAATCTAAAAAGAGGCCGACCTTGTGAGAGGACGTAAACGTAACATCAGATTTATGTCTAACGTTTACTATCATTCCATATACTGCTTGAAAGATTATTAAAGCCGAACTTGGATGAATTATAGTTGGAAGTACTTAAATATATGACACTATTCTTGTTGTGATCTGTAAAAAACCCCATTGCAATATTTTAGTTTTTGTTCGGTAATTTCCGTGGTTACACAAACTGGCAATTTTTAGATAGTTTATCGTGGTTCGCAGAGTACAACCGCAGGTCTACCTCCTGCTCTGACTCCAGCAGAAAATCGGCCTCCGGCTGGCTCCGGCTCCGGTTCCGATAGAATTTTTACCGGATATTCCGGCAAATTTGGCAGTAAAATTTTGCATAATTTTGCCAAAATTTACCTATTTAGCGCGTTTCGTTTTACTTTTGTCAAAATTTTTCGCAAAAGAATTTCCAAAATTTCGCAGAAAATTAGCGTAAAACGAAATAATTTAACAACATATTGCAGATATTGGCTACAATTAACTCATTTACACATCAATTTTACTACCTAATCTCGCCTCACCTCTGGCTCCGGCTCCGACAAGTTTCGTTGACCTCCGGCTCCGGGTCCGGTATTTTTCGCCTCCGGTTGCACCCTGGTGGTTCAATATGTAAATTAAAAACAAAATACAGTGTAAAAAATGGGGAGTCAAATTGACTCTCGCGGAAACAGGCTTTTCCTGACTACATAAACCGAGTCAAATTTGAGTCCGCCAGAGTCAAATTCGATTCACTGTTGACTCTGGCGGAGTCGAATTTTGACTCAGTTTGTGTAGTCCGGAAAAGCCTATTTCGGACAGAGTCAATTTGATTCACCATTTTTTGCAGTGAGGTTTCATCTACCATCTTTCGTATTCACCCTTGTTTTTGCACTGTCACGTTGACCATTTCGCCCCACCATAGTTTTGCTTCACCATATTTGTCACACATTGCATCTGCATCGACACTGTTTGATTGCAGAGTTTTATTTTATCGCAATATTCAAGCAACAGCTGAATTTCTATTGGTCGTCTTCACATGTTTTTGACGAGTCTTAAATGGTAAAAACATAAATGTCTTAATATATTTAAGAAATTCCTGTTGCCTTTTTATAAAACACAAATTTCTTTCTTTCAAGAAATTGATGTCTTATTCAAGAATTAATTGTCTGATTTTTATGTATGTAAAAAAAGTAGCACAGTTTATATTCTTAAAAGTGTATATAAATAATAGATTTTCAACAATATTTCGTGTTGAACTCAGGCTTCCCCAACTTAAGTAAGCTAATGTCATGAACGTATGTCACTCACACGTTATAATGCGTGCAATCCGCACAAGCAACGACCCTACAGTTTTAAACTGACAGTGTACATGTCCAGACCGTTTGCAAAAAGCAATTTTCGTCGCATCACGTGCGACACCAACTGATGGACTTTTAAGCGTTTTCGGCAACGGTGTAGCGGGCAAATTCATAATCCGCGAACAGTGTGCGGACTTTTTTAATTTTCCAGGAAATTGAAACTGTGAGGGTGATTTAAAATTAGGCGGGAAATAACAATTTTGGCGAGAAAATTCAAGTATTGGGTGGGAGAATGTAAATTTTAGAGGGAAATTCAAATTTGGGGGCAAATTCAAATTTTGGCGAGCTAATTTTAATTTTGGAGGAAGAATGTAAATTTTGGCGGGAAATTCAAATTTTGCCGCAAAATTTCAAATTTTGGCGGAAAATTCAAACTTTGGCGGAAAACTAAAATTTTGGTGGGAACATTCAAATTTTGGTGGGAGAATTTAAATTTTGGCAGAAGAATTTAAATTTTAGCTGGAACATTCAATTTTTGGCGGGAACATTCAAATTTTGGCGGGAGAACTTAAAATTTTGGCGAGAAATTCATATTTTGGCGGGAAATTGAGATTTTGGCGGGAACATTTAAATTTCAGCGGCAAGATTCAAGTTTTAGCGGGAACATTTAAATTTTAGAGGGAGAATTTAATTTTTAGTGGCAAAACCAAATTTTGGCGCGAAAAGGTACATTTTAGGGGCGAAATTCAATGTTTGGCGGGAAATGGAAATTTTGGAAGAAAAAGCTAAATTATGAAGAAACCTCAAATTTTGCGAAAAATAATGATTTTTTTAAACAAACTATCTATATACCAGACATTCGATACCTATTGTGCAGGTGAATGAGACATTCAAGGTAATTGTTGACGGTATAAAAATATTCGCTACACCGTCTACGCAAAAGTTGTATAATCCGCGCAACTAACTATATTGTAGGACGTTGCGTGAGCGAAGCGCACGCGTTATAACGTATGAAAGAAAACGAATAGTAAAAATTAAACTGAAACGAATAGTGGTAAAAAAATTTAAGGAAAGTGGAACGGAAAACTGATATTGAAGTAGTAAAGTTTGAAAGATGGTTCATTTTTATGCCAACACAATAGAGGTGTACAAAAAATCACGGGGCCTTCTAAGATTTAAAACAAAAAATAGCGGATGCATCGAAGTTTTTAAGTATTCGCCATTCGGATGAATTTTGTGAATCTTAGACTCTGATCCACACATTTGCAAATACCGGCCAAGTTTTCTATTACAAAACAATTCAACGTTGAGTAAGATTTTCATCCTGACTAAGTTCTAGACATGGTACTTATGTTTAAACGTACCAATATCAGTTAAATGGTTTTCGAATATTATTGCAGTAACTAAAATTTTGTTCAGCAAGTCGTTAGGAAGACTTGAAGAAAGATCAAAAATGGTTGAAACCTTTTTAAAACTGAAAGTTTCCGGTAACGTCTAAGTTAAGTTTCGAACATGGCAGTATTAAACGAATGTTCATAGTAGATTATTTCTTTATCTGCGCTAAAATAGCTAGCTAGTGACCAAGTGTAACAGAAGGCAGCAGAACTAAAACCAAGTGGTCGAACTAACAAGTTCAAATAGACCGAGCTTTAAATGTTTGTTAGATGTTGGACGGGACAGTCTCGCGCTTAGGGTGTCAGAGGCACTCCCAAAGTCATTAAGCCCTCTTGTCCCATCCGGCTTGTGATAAGTTGGGTAGGCTTGGGTGCGATGGGTTTAGTTCTGAGTTTTTGAGTTCTTGCAGCTGGAAATAAGGTGCGTTCTTACGAGGTTTCGATCCCTTGACCGACTTATTTTCAGCCCAACACGCTACCACTGAGCTACGCGTTGTGACATGCGGATGTATGGAGGCAAATAATAACCTCATGCTGATGCTGTACATCGGTAAAATCACTGCTGCATATGTAGTGCCTTCATATGCAGCAGCAGTAAAACATGGAAGAACCAAGAAACATGTGTATAATGTTGAGGTTCTTATAAGGCATAAAAAACTGAAAAACTCACCAGTTGATTGTGAGGCGGCGTGGCTCAGTGGATAGCGCGCTGGACTGATAATCTGTGTCGGGTGGGGCCCCAGTGTGCACTCTGTGCCACACTGGTGCTCACCCTCGGCATTCCTCAAGCTCTAGCTATGTCGTTTCCCCTTGGTATGCAATACTAGCCGTTTCAGTCTCGGTCCTAGTATCGTGGTTTGTACTTA